>PVJX010044783.1:0-13036 GCA_004027295.1 Dolichotis patagonum | reverse complement strand
TTCAAACAGGAGCCTAAAGAGAATTCTTTCTGTGGTCTATTGGCCATTTCAGAACTTTGGAAATGGAATGGTCAATTCATCAGAAAGAAATAGTGGCTGTGAGTGTGGCAGGCTTCGGCAGCCCTCAGCAGTAAGACCCTGGTGTCTTGGGACCTGCACCATGCAGTGACTTGGGGTGCCGGGAGAACAAGGAACTCCTCCCCTCTCTGGTGAGTGGCTGTGAGCCTGCCAGAGCACAGACTGAAAATCAAACAAACATCTTATGTTGCCCCATCCCCCATCCCATCCCCCCCCCACTTAGCAAGTGGGAGCCAGTGAACTGGACATCTTGTGAAAGATTGGCTATGTTGTTTTGTATGAACTCTCCATATACAAAGATATGAACAACCATTTGGAAGAAAACAAGAGACAATATGATAGATAGTGAAGATCTCTGGTTATCTAGCTTTGAGATTTATGCTTTCTTATGTTCCATTTTGTTCCGTTTTGTTGTGTTAAATTTTAGCCCTCTTTAAAATAAAAAATATACTGCAGAGCTACTATGATAAAAACAGACTGGTACTGGCAATAAAACAAAAGAAAACAAACAAACAAAATGGACCTGAGGATCAATGGAACAGATTAGAAGAGGCAGAAACAACTTCAAACATACTCAGCAATCAATCTTTAACAAAGGGGTCAAACATTTTCACTGAAAGGAGGCCTCTTTAATAATGGTGCTGGAAATGTAGGACCTGGGAAGAGAAACAAGAAACCAATTCACCCTTTCTGTGAGCGAGAAGTAGCCATAAGGGGCCTAGGAGAAGGAACAAGAAGCCAATTCATCCTCCGGGGGAGCCAGAGGCAGCCATGCAGGACCTAGGAGGAGAAACAAAAAGCCAAATTGCCCTTAATGAGAGCCAGAGGCAGGCATGCAGGGCTCAGGAGGACAAGCGAGAAGCCAATTTACCCTGCTCATGAGCCAGCTGGGGCTCAGGCTGGGAAACAAGGAAACTCCCCTAAACCTCCATAAACAAACAGCTAATTTGGAGGAACACAGGCTGAATTGATAGCAATTGTAGTACAAAAACAAATTAAAGCTTGTATTGTTTGATTGATTTTACAGGCCTAATTTTGATAGTCTGAACATCTATTTAGAGGTCAATGGTGCACAATATAGCAACTATGCAGGATTTCCTACTGTCTTGTTTTTGAAATCCAATATTGGTCTCGCTGTTTTGTTTTGTTACATTTTATTGTTTTGTTTTACTCAATATTCTGCTTTCATTGCTTTTATTCCATTCTGTTTTGATTCATTTTACTATGTCTGATGGTATAGGCAGTAATTTTGAACAAAAAAGACACAATATGGTAGCCATTTTTTATTTCCTAATATCCTGTTTTGAAGTCTTGTATCACATTATCTATTTTGTTTTCATTGGCATTATTCTCTTTCATTTTGTTTGGTTTTATTCTCTTTAAAGTAAAATGATATTTTAAAAATGGGTCTGGAAAAGTTGGCTTTCCATATGCTGAAAACTAGAACTAGACACATGTTAAACACCATGCACTACAGTAAAATCAGTAGTCTTTAATCTTACAACTCACATTCCTCTTTGCCTCTCTTTATATGTAGTTTCAGAGGAGTGTCTTCTTCCAGAGCCAGTAGTGTTTAATCTTACAAATCATGTTCCTATTTGTCCCTCTTTACAGTCTGTGAGTTGGTATAGAGTTTGCTAGGCTCAAGGGAACCTCTCTCTTTAATCTCCTGATTTTGACAGCTGTTTGTACATTGCTATCAGACCGGGAAAGGTGTGGTTCTGAGGATCTTGTTGCAGATTCCTGCTGCTTCAAGACCAAAGTTGGTTACCTGATGTATATGTCAGTGTCTGTGTGACAGGCTCCAGACAGCAAGCAGAGAGGCTCATGTCAAGTTAGGACATGCAGAGGAGAACCAAATCTGCCCATATCTTACATGAGGAGATTTATGCAGTCCCAGTGAGGTCACAGGACTCTGGATAGTGTTCAAAATACTGGGAAAAATAAACAGGCCCTTATCCTTTGCTGTTTAACCAGAGGACTGGCTTATTGGGCTAGGTAGAGTCTGTTCCTAGGACTCTAACAGCATGCAAGTGGGATTCGATGCATCCAAAGGTGAGGTCATTTGCCTGGTGTTGAGTGGACACTGTCACGGTTCAGGCATACTAAGCAGAAGTTCATACAAGCTTAGAACACCCCAGATAAACTCAGATTGCCTGGAGACTGGTGCTGGATGTCTGAATCTCTGCGGGGTCTAGGATTGGAGCAGAACCATGAAAGCTGTGTGTAGGTGTAATTGAGTCCAGAGTGCTGAGTACAGACTCAAACCAGGCCAGCATTAGCTCTGTGTGTCAGATGGATGTCCCAATTGGTATGGGATAAATTACAGACTCCTGGTGGCAATTGGATGTGCCCCAGATCCAATACTGAAGACTCCTGACACAGGCAGCAATTTGTCTGAGAAATGGTGGCTGGGGATGGAGCGGTTCCTGTGAGGCTAGACTCTGCTGCATTGCCAGGGGCCCTCCAGCTGTTTGGGAAGTTCTCAAAATGCCTGTTCCTTTGGTAGGTGAGGGTGGAGGCTCTGCATGTCAGTCCTCCTGGACCACGTTTTCTCTTTTAAACTGTTAGGAAAAGGAAAAGAAGAAACAGAAGTATGAGCTCAACAGGACAGGTTTGTTGCAGAACAAACCTGAGAGGGATTGCACTGGCACTAGAGACCAGATCAGCTGCTCTTTTACAGGCTAAGGGATCTTCTGTAGGATCACAGGAAGTGGGGAGTTGAGGAGAACAAGACTTGAGAGACCACAGCAATAATGGCTGCCCGAGGACAAGGCTTGGGAAAATGCAGGGAGTAGTGGCTACTATCAATAGCATGGCTGATAATAGCATGGCTGATAATGTTGAGTCCCCAGATGCAGCTGTGGTGGACAGGGTGGTTCAGAGGAGCCTCTGATCAGAATGGCAGTGGTCAGATTCCTTCATAAACTCCTGTGCATTGTTTTGTTTAATCTACCAGTCTCTTCATTCAAACTGATTTTTTGCATCAGGTTGTATATCTCTCACCTTCTTCCAATCATATCAGAGTCTCTCAGATGTGCCTCCTCCTCTTCTTTCCACATCTCTTTCCACAATTTCTTAACTGTCATTTGTATTAACAAGTAATATCTCCAATTCTGCCCCATTTCCTATTTTAATAATTAAATTGAATAACATATTAACAGTTAACCGTGCTTCATGCGTAGCAAATGTTGTTTATGACATATTTTTTAATAATAGCAATACAAGAAATATTAAAGTTAGGTATTAGGCTTGAAACCCCTGAAGAAAATACTCAAATATTTGTTTTAAAATCATAAAATTACAAAGAAGTTGTACCTTTGATAATACTAAACAACTTTGTCTTTTCAAAAATAAGTGAAAGTAATATTCCTTTAAGCATTCAGGTGCTAATTCTTTAGTGACAGAGCTATATAATTGGAATATAAATAAATTTTCCAAAGGAATTATTCCTCATAAGGAATTATAATGACAGTTTGGCAGTGTGTTTTACATATGATTCAAAATAACCTGCTAGTTTGCAAAGTTTTCGTGATTGTTTTGATATAATTATTTTTAATGTGATAAACACAAAGTACTTTACATTGTCACTCTTGAAATAATGAACTTATTTTTTATTAAATAAGAAAGACTAAAGTGCAACTGTTGAGATTTTTTTGGTGGTGGTGGTGGTTGTTTTGGATGTGTTTTAATTTCTCTTATTTTTCCTTAGGGATGTTATCCCGTGAGACTTTCCATAGAGAAGCATTTGCACCTTTTAAGTAATTGGAAATAAGTATTTCTTAACTTCTATTAAATCATCTCATATATCATAATCTTTGTGATGGTTTGTAAGATGGGATAGTTGGACATACATTGTCTTACTATTTATCTGCCTTTAAAAGAAGACTTTGATAGAATTCTTTATTATCCAAAGCAATATACAACCATGTAGTCATACATATCTGACAATGAAGAAAATTTATGGAATTACTAAATCCTATGCATCTTTTCTCTCTACTTGGAACTAACCTGAGAGATAATTTTAAATCAGTAGTCCAGTCAGTGAAACTAAATATCATTTTCTAATGAGTATATTTGCCTTTAATTGCGGCTATTCTTGTATGCTGGAGAGAATAAAAGATATCAACATGTATTTCTATGGTAGGTAACATAGTGATAGTTTTCTTTCAATAATTTAGAAATAATTGCACATACAATATAAATCACACAAATGCAGTAAATAGTAATTAAAACCTAATATTTTACTTCTTTGCGAAACACTAATAATTGCTCATTTTCTATATTATGAATTTATCAATGCAAAAAGATAATTTTCAATTATATACTTAAATCTGTATCTCTAGTGCTTTCATTGTTCAAACCAAACACTGCATAAGATTACTGTGGAGGACATGATGATTATCCTACTTCTCTCTGGATAAAATCCAAACAATTTAAAAATCTATCAAACAACAAGGTTGAAAAACATTTTTCCTGCACAATTGACTTCACACATTTAAGTACATTTTTTCAAAACAGCACTTTTGGAACTGCTGTTGCTGATTAACACCCATAAGCAATGACAATTTTTGTTGAATATTACTAATTGCCAAATTTGTTCTCCTTAAAGAACATGTCTACTTCCAGACTTTCAAACTATGCTGATATCCATATTTAAATAACAGAAACATTCAATATGTTTTGAAGAAAAAGCAGGTGTCAGAATACAGCCAAGTTAACAAAGTGAAAAATACTATATCTACATGAGATTACTAATGACTTTTAGGGGTTGGGGATGTAGCTCAGCAGCAGAGCACCTGCCTGGCAAGTGCAAGGTCCTGAGTTTGATATTTGGTACCAAAAAGGGAAAAAAAAAAGAATGACTCTGAGTCCTGTGAGATCTGACATTTCCACCAAAAGCCTGAAATTGTTTCTTAGAAAATTAGTGTAAGAGGAGAAGAAATATATTAAGAAAAATGAAAACAGTTACTTACTAAGGGGATAACTCTGATACATGAAATTAAATAGGGTTCTTGAATTTATAAAGAGATAATGACCTAAACCATGCAGAGGGAAAAGTATTCCAAATTAAGTAGTAAAATTAAAATAAAAATATCAAAACTGGCAAAAAATACTGATTTATAAATTTTAATTAATGAGATGTAATGTACTTTTAAATACTTATCTTAAAAGAGGGAAATCTAAGTAAAAACTTAAGTTGCAATTGATTATTTCATTTAATACAACATTAAGAATGATTTGATTTTTTAAACTAAAAGCAATTTTATTGTAATTTAATACCTCACTATAAAAGAATTTTATTTTAGCACCATTTTTATAGCTACACCCACTATATGTAGTTACTGTAAAAGATATACTCAATTTAGACAAACATTTTTGGAATATGCTATCTGCTATGGTTTGTGTTTAGATGTCACCCCAAAGCCTCATACAGTCAGAAGTGGAGCTTTTTCAAAGGTGGCTGGGTCTAAAATGTGTGATTCATTCATAGTACAGTGCTGGAATTGTGTGTGTGATTACTAAATCAGTCCACTGACTGATTTGGCACCACCCTAATACTGGTATTAGGGACAGAATTAGGGATATAAGGGACAGAAAGAGGCTTGTCTTGTTCCTTGTTTACTTGCCTTTGCTGTCTTCTGCTTGCCATGAACTGGTTCTCTTCTATGATGCCCCTCTACTAATTCACCCTGCTTTGGAGCCAGTTAGTTATGGACTGAAACCTCTACAAACTGTGAGCTAATAAACCTTTCCCCCTTTATCTTTGGATGTCATGTATTTTTATCTCAGCAATGAGAAAAGTAATTAACACAGTGTATAAAATATACTGGAATATTTCTTACAGAGATGTATGTTATCTGTGTCCTCACTGCAAAATACTATTACCTAAATAGGTAAAATTATTTTTAAAATTTCTTCTTATTTTTAAATATTTCAAATGTATTTTATTTTCCAGCGCTAAAGAACACCGTAACATTTAGAGTATGCTGTATAACAGGGAGTTCAATAAATTGTTTTTTGAGAAAGGTAAATTTTACACTATTCTAAAAATGTTTTCTCTTTAGAAATTTCTTTTATCTCATTACTAAGTCATTTTACTTTGGAAATAGTTATCATTTATTATTGTGTATTTTCTAAGGACCTCATCAGAGAGGACCTAATTCTAAGGTCTAATTCTAATCAGTTTTACCTAGCAATAAAGTATTTATTTTAACTTTATAATGGATAACTTCTTAGTTTTTAGTATCTATTTTTGTAGTTTCCAATTAATAGTTGAGTATTTTTTCAGAAAAATATTCTATCTCTTAATATCTAATTTCATTTTCATAAAAATGCACTCTCTCTTTCTCTCTCTCTTTCTCTCTCTCTCTCTCTCTCTCTCTCTCTCTCTCTCTCTCTCAGGACTGAATCCAGGGTCTCTCACGTGCTAAGATAGCAAGATAGCACTGTACCACTGAACTATGTTTCAAGTTCATTTTTCATTCTGTATTTTGAGATGGCCTAGCTAAATTACCCAAGCAGGCCACAATTTGCAATCCTCTTGCCTCAACATCCAGAATAGTCTCTGGGATTACAGGGCATCCCACAACATATCCAGCTTTAATTTTTCTAATTTAGAAACATTTTTTACTTTCTCCAATTTCGCATATCTAATATTATCTTTTCACCAAAAATATGCTTTTCAAGTTTTGTCAAGATTATCAGAGGTTTGAATTTTATTGATTTTTTTCCAAGTAATGCACCCTTTAAAATATGCTGAGATTTTTTTTTTTTTGGAGGGAGGGATTCATTTTCATTGAAACAGGGTCTTGCACTGTAGTCTAAGATGACCATGAACTCTAGGCAATTCTTCTGCCTCAGTCTCTCCAGTGCTGGGATTATAGGTATGCATCAACATGCCCAGTTGAAATACACTAGGATTTTGATTTTTAAAATATAAAATTTTTCATATATTATCTAAAATTACAATAGTCACACTTTCAAATCAAATGATTTACCCACCTTTTTATCCCTGTGGATAACTCTGAGTTTTCTAGGAATTGGAAGCAGGCTTGCAGTATTTTAATAACAGACACATCATTTAATTTGCAATTTTACACTAGAATATGGAGAGTGAAATAAATTAGATGAATACCAATTCAGGTAATTAATTCTTTAATTTTGAAAATATGTAAGCAGAGTTATTGAAACACAATATCTATGTTTTACTAACATCAGTTTTTTCCTAGTTGTTTTCAATAAATATGCTAAAAACACAATTTCCTACTGTATTCCTTCCAGGTGTCATTCACTGCATCCTAAAAGTGAACTGGAACTCAACCACGTCCCTTTTTGGAACTGACAATTTAAAACACATTCTGTCCAATTGAATGCTGCAATTTGGTAAAAAGAAATGTGTGTCTTCTTATTTTATTATAATTTTTAAGAAAATTACATGACTTATTTCATAATTAAAATGGAACATTTCTATTGCCCAGAGACCCAGACTAGTCTCAGCAGATTTCCTGATCAGGGACCCATGGCACATCTGTAGCTATATATATAACTTGACAAACACAAACTAGATGACACTGTCTGTGGATATAGACTGGTCTCCTCACTGGGTATGAAGCAGTCATTAGACACTGATATCCACTGTGTGCACGTCATTTGATTTTTGTAACTGAGATCAAAACTGTTTTTTAGACATGAAAAACTAAAATGAGGAAATTAATTTTCTTAAGACCATGTAACAAATAGTAAGCAATAAATAAAAATTCTGTAAGATCTCTGACTTCTAAACTTCTAACTTATGTTCCTTTATTTGATTTCTGATATTTAGTTTAACTTTGAAAAATTTACCCTTAATCAATAAAAGGTCTGCTCAAAATTTAATCTTTTATTGTTAAATTCATTTTATAATTCTGAACAGACTCCCACTCTTGCTACACTTCTGCTTTATTATTCACTCTGTTTTCCTCTTTGGTTCTCTAGAAACCAATGATTACAAACATAAAACCCTGTCAGAATGAAATTACTCCCTCCAAGTCAGTACATATTTCATACACCAATAGTTTCTTATGGTTGTACACTAGAATTTGGACAATGAAATTAATTATATGAATACTAATCTGAGTTTCACCCAAGTGTATGAGTGATTGTTGCTGTATGAAGCAACATGATATGAAATCATTTTTTTTCTTCTTTTTACTCCCATAATATTACATGTGGAAAACAGGCTTACACTATAAATACCTGTAACTGCATAGAGAAGGTGAGGACATGCAGTATATGTTCTGTTTCCATTTTTTCTTTTGATTTTTATTACATTTAGCAAAATATTGAACTCACAATCTTATGTTTTATTTTGCTTCATAAACGTGGTTATATATTCTTTTTAAACTTTCTTAGATTCAAGTAGTACTTATTTTTGTGACATGTACACGTTATCAAGTATTTATGTCTTCAACAGGAGCTTATAAAGAAGTTGTAAAAAGTAATAGTTGGGCTCTTGAAATTGTCAGTTTCATTTGAAATTTAAAGGTTTAGAACCTAACTGTGGGTTTTCATTCATTATTCTGGCATATTTATCTTTGGATGAAATTAATCTTAAAATTAATAATTTTGTATCCTGGTGCAAGGATGTTATTTAACTTATTTATCAATTGGATGCATTTTAATTATTTATGAATAACCAGTAACTTGAACAGGGTGAAGACAGTCAGCTGGTAGAGGATTTCAATCAATTTCCAAGAGGAGGTCCACTTCCACAGAACTTTTAAACTTTAGTGAAGTTTCTGTTATAGCATTATATATCATAACTTTCACATTTTTGGAGAATTGCATCTTAAATGGGTATTATGGGACTATGTATCTTTTCTTATATATACACCTACTCATGTGGTTTGGTTTTATGAATTTTTATTTCTAGAATTTCATTGAAATGACAAAAGAAAAATGAGGAACCATACAAGAGAGATACAGTTTATCCTTCTGGGATTGACAGATAATTCTCAGCTACAAATTGTAATTTTCTTATTTCTGCTTCTAAATTACATATTAAGTGTGATGGGGAACTTAACCATCATTGCCCTCACTCTGCTGGATTCCCATCTGAAGACCCCAATGTATTTCTTCCTCCGTAATTTCTCCTTAGTTGAAATTTCATTCACAACTGCTTGCATTCCCCGATTCCTCATCACCACTGTAACTAGGGAAAAGACAATTTCTTATAATGGTTGTATATCTCAGTTGTTTTTTTACATATTCTTGGGAGCTACAGAGTTTTTTCTTTTGGCTGCCATGTCCTATGACCGCTATGTTGCCATCTGCAAACCTTTGCACTATACATCCATCATGAGCAACAAAGTTTGCCATCAGCTTCTCCTGAGTTCATGGGTAACTGGATTCCTGGTTATTTTCCCTCCACTGATATTGGGTCTCAACTTGGATTTCTGTGCTTCAAATGTTATCGATCATTTCATTTGTGATGTTTCTCCTGTCCTACAACTTTCTTGCACAGACACACATTTACTAGAATCCCTTGCTTTCTTCTTAGCTCTGATGACACTCATTGTCACATTATTAGTAGTAATTCTTTCTTACTGTCACATCATCAAGACAATTCTAAAATTCCCTTCAGCTCAGCAAAAGAAAAAGGCTTTTTCCACATGTTCTTCCCACATGATTGTTGTCTCTATCACTTATGGTAGCTGCATATTTATATACATAAAGCCATCAGCAAAGGAAAGAGTTACTGTAAGCAAAGGAATAACTGTGCTCAATACTTCAGTTGCCCCTTTGTTGAACCCATTCATTTATACTCTGAGGAATCAGCAAGTTAAACAAGCCTTCAAAGCAGTATTTACAAAGACATTTTCTGCCTCATAACAGTAACATCATTTATGGAAATAGTTAACATAAGAGCATAAAAAGAACTTTGACTGAAAACTGAGCTGCCTCTTCTAGTTTAAGAACTGATAACTTGTATTCAAATGTGCACTTTAGTTTGTCCAATATTAGAAACTATTTGTTTTACCTATTTTGACTTAACTTTTTGGGTCTTTTGTGTGCTTTTCTTTGTAAGATATTTAAAATCCAAGATTGATTTTGTCTAATGATGCTATTCTAAAATGAATGAAAAGTTTTTGTTTTATTTTAGAACAGAAATTAGTGGAAAGCCGGATAAAGAAATGTACCTGTTTTTTAAAGTCATGCTCTTAAAAGTCTTAGATGATTACAATTTTGTCATTGTTAAATGTGTTTAAAATGTTCCAAGAAAGCTTACACTTTAAAAGTAATACAAAGAATTATTTAATAAAATTTTTTTGGCTATGTTTAATGTCAGCATAGCAAGACATGATAATCTTTTTATATGATCATATATATTTGTGTAACAATATTATAAAGATTTCTGTTGGGCATTTTAAAAATTGAAGTAAGAATGAAATATGATTTAATAAATAGTTCATTCTATATATAAGTTTTGGTATCCAGACCCTGTAATGAAGCAACATGAGGAAAAAAAGAGATGTGGGTCCCATGGACACAGAAAGGATCTGAACTGAGACTTGAAGCCCATGGAGAGAGATAATTAAGGAATTCAGCCAAAATAAAAACACCTTACCTGTTCTCTCTGACCTACCGGACAGAGAGAACAGGTAAGGAAGCAGTGCAGCCCCTTCCCAGATATGCACCAACAGAAGTCCAGCTCTGTGAGACTCAGCAAAGAGACAATAGGGCTCCCACCCCTTGTGCGCTAACCAAGGTCCTGATGCCGCTGGGGAGAAGAGACAAAGAAGGAATTCAGCCCCTGCTCCCCATGTGCCAACAGAGGCCCAGCCAGCCGCCAGGGAGAACCAGCAAGGAAGCAGTGTGGCCCCATCCCCAAAGGCCAGTGGAGGCCCTAGCAATTGGGGAGAAGCTGTGAGGAAGCCATGAAGCCTCCCTTGTGTGCCGGCAGAGGCCCTGTTGGTCAGGGAAAAGCAACAAGGAGGCTGAGCAACCTCCCTGTATAATGGAAGGGGCCCTGTCAGCCGGGGAGAAACAGCACAAAAGCCACCTTTGCCTCCCACCCCCGCAACCTGTAAGCAATGGGATGTGATAGAGGCTGAGATGATAATAACTGAAGTAACTGAAATAGGAAAGTAACCTGATGCTTATGCTGTCTGATTCACTTTGCAGGCCTGGGGCCAGCAGTCTGAGTACCTGTTTAGAGGATAACAATATGTAATACAGAAATGATCGCGGATTTACTGCTGTCCTGTTATTGTTTTTGGTTTTTTTTCATTTTACTGTTCTGTTTTACTCCCTTTAAAATAAAAAGGAATATACATCTAAGTATCATATCTCTTAAATATTTCAATTAATGTATCACACAATTAGAGATATATGATAAATTATATTTCATTTTACATAACCATCAGTTTTTAATTCTATGCAAATTTCTCACCATGAATTACACTAAATATCAATGTTTGAAAATGTACACAACTTTATGCTCTAAAGGATATAATTGCATGTATGTTTAAGTGTGGAAGATAGATGACCATACTATTGTTTTTGTTAGATTGTTGGGCAGAACTGTTAATGTCTCACTGTTTGAATGTCGACTTTGTATGCTTTAATTTTGTAACTTGAACAACTATTTCCAAGATGAAAGTATGTAATTTATCAACTAGTGATTTCTTAGTGGTTTTTTGTTGTTGTTGTTGTTGTTCTTTTCTTTTTTCCTTTGGAATTCTGTATTGTTGCTACCCTTTTTTCTGTTTTGTCTGATTGGGTTTTTTCTTTCTAAATAAAAATTTTTTAAAAAAGAAAATGTACACAACTTTAAAGATAAATTATATTTTATTTTGTCCAGAGTAGATGAATACAATTCTCACTCTCTTTTTATGCCAAAGTTTCAAGTTTTAAACTTAAAAACACCACAATCTAGAATCATCCTGATGCATATATGATTATACTAAGTGATTTATAACATGATGATAATTAATTTATTAGCAAAAAATTATCTTCTGTATGTGACAGTGACATTGGTTGTTGTGTAAAACCGTATCAAGCATTTTCATAGTTATTATTCAAAGTGTTTGTCTATTGGTTTTAGTGACAATAATAAAGAAACAAAAAATAAAGAAATCAAATAAAATTTATTGATAGATTTTTGATGAACTCTGATCTCCACAATAAATTTCAAGAAAATAAGGAGTATTAGATGTTTGTAAAGCTTAAAAGACAATTTTTTACATTTCAAGAAAATGACATAACTTTCAAAAAATAGAGTTTGTTTCCTTTGAATTTAGGTAAAAGCAAGTGATGGCTCCAACCAGGACAGCATGACAGAAAAGATGATTAGGAGCACCTGTGTTTAGAAATGCTTACCTGTAGAACCCAACCATCATGCTGAAAAAAAGCTCAAGTTGGTTCAAAGAAGAGACCAAAGAGAAAGCTGCATATGGAAAAATCCTGAGTCCCTAAGCTTCTCTGCAGACCAGACTTGTGAGTGAAAGTAGCCAAAGAAGATTCCAGCACTTAGGTTTTCAAAGAAAACTTGCACATTTTCTACTTATTACACTTGAAAAGGAATAGGAGATCAACAAAGAAAGGGCATCTTTCATTAGATAGGCACATTTGATCTCCTCATAAAATTCTAACATGAGAAATTTAAATGATATGTTTTTTCACTTGTAGACTTTTAATACTTTCACAAATGTGCTGTAGTTTGCTTTGTTTTACATCTTCACAAAATCCATTTTTGCTGTTTTGATCAAAATCACATTTCACCCATGCATCTGAATTGCATATGGAAATGATGTCTAGTACTTGGCCCAGATCTCTGCATCAATCTTCTTTAGTATATTGAACAATTAATACATTAAATGATAGTAATTTATGGGAAAAAAGATAACAGATTTTTACATTTATTGGTACACTTTACATATGCATAAAAATCTCATTCATCAGGGTTGGGGATTTA
>PVJX010044782.1:0-13034 GCA_004027295.1 Dolichotis patagonum | reverse complement strand
CAATGGCAGAAAAACAGAATAGCAGGAGAGAGAGAACAACAATACGAGAATTTCAGGAACGGTGGCAGAGAGGCCTCAGTGAATGGGGCAGACAGTGGAGTGGAACAGAAAAATAGACAAACAATGGCAGAAAAACAGAATAGCAGAAATAAGGCAGAGAAGATTGGCTGTAATCTCTAGGATAGATGGCCTTGAAATATTAACAGAGAGAAACACAGGCAGAGTAGATCAGGAGATAGGGTCCTTTGAGATGCTCTATATAAGGAGGCAGTGGGACCCAAAATAAGCAGTGCACCCTATCAGAGTGAAAGGGGAGGAATTGTCTAAAAAAGGGAAGCAGAGGATATTGTTAATTGGGTAACAAGATTTAAAATTTACATTATTCTCATCACTCTGCTTGGAAGGATTACGTGCTGTTCCAGTTTGTCTACTTACGCTACACTTGAGGACATGGTCAGCTATCCCAAAAATAAGAGGCCATATTATGGTAATCATCCCTAATTTTGCTATCAAATTAATCTTAAGCCCTTTATAACTTATACTGTCTTATTATGACTGATCTTATTTGAATCTGGGTTGCTAGATTGCTACTTTGTATTCACAGATTTTATTTAAATATGTTATGATTGATAGCATCAAGCCTAAGAGTATAGGCAACTACACTGAAGTTGACAATATTCACTAAGATACCCACTCTGGTTTGATTATTACTTGCTTTTGAAGTCTTAAAATGTCTCCAATGCTTTGTTTTTATTAATGTTGTTATATACTGCTGAGACATCATGGTAACCATTGTAGATCACCTTGTATTGTGGTTTTATGTGACTTTTTTGCTTCACGCTTTTCTAGGAATTGTTTTGTTTTATCTTGCTTTGTTTTGTTTTTCCTGCTAATACAGAAATGATAGATATACATGTAGACACTCATGCATGTGTAGAGCTTATAAACAGTTTACAAGAACCAACTATATAACACATGTCGAAATGAACAACTACTTTGAAGAAAAAGAGACACAACAGTACCCAGTGCTGATTCCATAATGCCATGACGTGAAGTCCAGCAAAATTATCACTTTTTGTTCAAAGTGATTTTAGCTTGCTTTGTCTTGTTTAAGTTCAACACATATGAAGGTATGGACAGCTGTTTTGAGGAGAATGAGAGATACTGTAACAGCCATTCATGGCTTCCCTAATGTCTGGTCTTCAAGACCTGAAATGCCCTCCTTGTCCTGCTCAGATCAATTCCATACTAGGTTGTTTCATGTGAATTCCCTGTATGTGACAATATGGACAACTATTTGGAAGAAAACAGGAGTCAATATGATAGAGAGTGAATATCTCCGATTGTCTAGTTTTGAAAGTTTTGTCTCTTACATTGCTTTCTTGGGATCTGCTTTGTTCTGTTTTGTTGTGTTTAATTTTACCCTTTTGATATAATTCCATGTATATTTGAGTGGGTAAGATGGATGACCATATTGCTGTTTTTGTCAGATCGTGGAGCAGAACTGTTAACAGTGTCAGTGTTTGAATGTCTACTTTACATGTTTTAACTTTGTAATTTGAACAACTATTTCCAAGAAGTCAGTATGTAATTTGTCAAGTAATAATTTCTTAGGTTTTATTTGTTGTTGTTCTTTTCCTTTTTTCTTTGGAATTCTGTATTGTTGCTACCATTTTTTCTGTTTTTTTCTCTTTAAATAAAATTTAAAAAAAAGAATTGGGGGTACTCTACGGGCATTTTAAAAACTCAGAACTGCTGCACAGAGTGAAAAATTGAAAAGCTGTAAGGATATATTGTTTGGAAGGATGTCAAAAGGAGGAATGCATAAGTATTTCTTGGTGCTTTTTTTTTTGTACCAGGGATTGAACTCACAACCTCCTGCTTGCCAGGCAGGCACTTAAGCCACTGAGCTAAATCCCCAGCACATAAGTATTTCTAACAGGTTTGGGAAGAGGAGTCAGTTAATGAGGCTTCTAAGGTCCATATTTCACAGATCAAGAAGAGCTGTAATAGAAAAAAAACCATTTTTTTGAGTAATTAGCTTTGTAATTTTATTTTGTCAATTTTTAAAACTTTTTTTGTCCAAAGTGAATATTGGGACTGACCATTTCCTCTTTACCACACTTATTTCTACTACAAAATGAAAAATTATAAGTGATTTTTAAAAAGCTATTTACAAGTCTTTTAGCATATGATTCTTTAAAGTCATTAAAAGACATTTGTCAGATTACTGTGATATGTGTTCTACTTCAGTGTTCCCAGACTTTTATTTCTACACTCTAATAGACCTAACTTAAGAAACATTTAAGTCTCTTCAACATAGTGCTGTTACCTCTACTTTCATCTCTCCTGTACAACCCATACCCATTACCTGACTCTTTGATGACAGCAGCAAATGTTGAGTTCGCCATGGCATTTGGCTGCCCCAAGACACTTTCTTAGTTTATTGTTCCTGGAAATGTGGGTCTCCTACGTGCACCTTACTTTATGGTCCCTGGAACTAAGATGACCAGCTCTCAGTATGGTTCCCTCTGGGGCAGGAGGTTGGGCACAGTAAAGTGAAACACATACATTTATTTTGCAAGCAACTTGCTAAATCTCACTTTTGAATTCTGGAATCTCATCCTAGGCACATTACCTCCTCTGGGCCACTAAGAGATTTGCAATTATCATAGAATGATCTGCTAAAGAGGCAATGTCTGTGGTGTACACCTACAGTTTCAGCACTGTTAGGTCTGAAGGAGGAAGTTTTTTTAAGTTTGAGTGTAGTTTGAGCAACTTGGTGAGATCATGTATCAAAGTAAAATAAAAATAAAACTGTCTTTGAATGTAGAGCAATGAAAGAATGCTCTTGGTTTCAATATATACTATGAAAAAAATAGTAAAGAAAGAAAGAGAATAAGGAGAGAGAGAGAACATATCTTAGAGTGTGAGTATAGAATAACATTTGCACACCTTGAAGTCAAGGTCACCTTCTTGAAAATTCTCCTTTCAAAGAGTTTTCATTCATCATTACTAAATTTATACCCTAACAGCACAATCCACAAGCCTATTACCTTTACTTTTCTGCTTACCCTCTTTGTCCTCTTTCCTACTAAGATCCTACTCCTATAGTGTCTACCACTATTTATACTTTTTCCCAATTATTGCCCATAAAATGGCTCAAACACCATTTTTAGTGCAATGTTCCAAGTCTCTGTCATCCCAATTGCTATTATTTGATACTCCATACTTGCTACCATTATTTTTATGAAGACAATCCTCATGAGACTGCACTACTTTTATGACTACTTTTAATTATATTCATAAATGTATTATTTTCTTTGAACCAGAAATTGAACTCAGAACCTCATACTTGCTAGCCAGGCAATGCAGGGGTGAGCTAAATCCCCCGCCCATAAACATTACTTTCATTAAAAATTGTGATTTTAACATTTGAGCTTTGATCTCAGCTAAGTATAATCTCTCAGTATACATGAATCCATATGGAGTTCAGAAAGATCATACAAAACTATTATCTATTGGAAGTAAAGTATTTGAATAATTCATAAATCCAAATATAGTTCAATTTTTCAGAGACAGAGATTAGGACAAGCAAAGTGCTAAATTAAATTTATGGCAGGGAAGTAATCATAAAAATTTAATAATCATTGCATTAAATCAAAAGAAAATATTGAATGTATTAATATCAAGTTAGAAATGTATTTTTTGTTGACAGGTGGAGATTTTTGAGTAAAGAAGAAATAAAGATGTTTGTTTATAAAAATACTCAAGTAAATTTATTGATTGGAATTTTTCTCCTTATTATTTGGAAAGTTTGACTGTGTCAATCAGTGTTGTCCACATTCACCCTGTATCCCACTTCCTCTGGTGGATATTTGCATATATTTTCACTACATTACTGCATCTCTAACATTCCTAAATTCCAAGACACCCCTGGTTTTGATCTGTATTTCAGACTCTACATAAATTTATCATCTGTCCACTCTTCAAGATTATACTCAGAATTGGCTATACTCAGAGTGTTCACATTAACTGTTTTTTTTTAAATTCTTCAATGTATCCTCATCATATTGGAACTCCCTCGTTCTTCTTTTGTGAGCCATAGTACAAGATAGGATAAAATTCCCTATTTGTTTATGGGGTATTAATTAAGTAGTATAAAATGACCACACAGCGATACTTCAGCACACTGTTAACCTGCCATAAATCCTTTAGCATAGGAATTGCAGGCATTAACAAGAATCAATTGGTGCAAAAATATATATTAATGTATTTATGTTTCCACATGTGATCTTGGTACATTCAAAAGAAATCTCTCTTCCTTTCAGTGTCATTGCTTTTCTGTGGAAAGAATTTACTCAGCTTTGACTCTGTTTTCAGAATGGAACACATGAAAAAATCCTGATACAGTCAAGTATATAATGATTTTGGAACAAAGATTATATCCACCATTACATTAAAAAGTTTTAGGAACCAAAAAGAAGAGTTCAACTTGTTCAAAAAGTCACAATACTCAGGCCAATATTGGAGAAAATGCCAGGTGTTTTTCAGAAATTATTTTAAGATTGTTTTCATGTAAATATTTTTATTTATATTCCTATATGATACATTATTTACAAATGTAGTTTAAAACTTAGAAAAAGTGATATGAAGTATAAATAAGCTATTAGATGTAGAAAAAATAAAAATTGTCTAAAATATCTCTCTCTCTCTTTTTTTCTTTTTGCTCCAGACCTTATTCTGGAAATAAAAATTATATGCAAAAGAAAATAAATTCACAAATACATAAGTGAATGGAAATAAAGGAAAATACACTCGTTTTCATAAGATACTGTATGGAGACAAGGTGAGAAAGAACCTCAATAAGCCATTAATATAAAAATATAATTTCTTTTAGCCCAAGACAAAATTGCACCACATACATACTAAACAAGATTTTAAATTGAAAATTGTAAGGGCATAATGATATGGTTGTCAAATTCACAAGTGTTTAAGAGTTTACTAAAAAACACTTAATTGAAATTGAAAGTATGCACAAGCATACTTTTGTTCATTTTATCTCAGTGAATAAAATAACATAATTCCTTTTGAAGAAAATTTAGTAATCTTTACCCAAATTAAATGTGTATTTGCACACATACCCAGAAATGCCACTTCTAAGAATTTGCATGTAATATCTATGTATTGATTCAATCACAGGGTTATTTACCACAGTGCTGCTTTAATAGCAAGGGACCAGAAGTAACACAAGAGGCTTCCACAACACACTGGTGAAATTTAAAGACAATGGAGTACTATGGTACTATTGTTCTAAAGTGAGCAACTACTTTCTGTATGAAAATGGAAATATCTCCAACATTTATTATTAAGAAATGACAAGGTGAGGAGAAAATAAAATATATTGTGTGGGATCTTGTGCATAAGAATGAGAGACAAAAACTATTGGTTTCTTCTGTGGCTTGCAGAAGACACATAGCAGTCGTGCAGGAAAAACCCTTGAAGGTCATTGGCATCAGGATTAGGTAAGGAATACAAAGGAGCACGTAGGTCAGAGATTTTGAGAAAAATTTGTTTTTGTCAATTTTTTCAGATTGCTTTGTATTGGGGGCCTTAAGGCAAAGTATGCTTTTTCAAAATCTGTGACACTGGAGATGTATATTGTGCTGATTAGTCACTGTATGCAAAGCAACCCCAGGTTCACTGGACCTCCAGGGTCCTTATTAATAGCACCTCCCTTTGTTCTCTCATATACTTCCATTTGGACTGCAAACTCTGTAAACTTCCCACCAGACAGAATGTTAGACTTAATGCTACCACAGAGTGGACAGTAGGATTGCGCTGGCTTCTTGTCTTTCCTTTTATAGTCATATACAAATACCACTATGGAAGAAGTAGCTAAGACTTACCTCAATATGTCACGCACTAAGCACTAGTTCCCATTGTTTCTTTCCCCCTACATCATATCGCTTATAAAAAGTGATCATATTTATAGTGCACAGTGAGCTGGACAGAAAGTTTGCTTCCTGCCAGGGAAAATCCTGATCTAGAAACTCCAGTGAACCTTATCTACTTCCAGAGTTGGTGGAGGGCAACTCAGGAACTTTACTCACATGTTAGTTGTAAGTGTTGAGAAACTCCATACTAATGATGACCTAACTTGTGTGTTCTAAAGGGAAAAACCTAGAAAGGTTGCAAAGGAAAGAAATATTATAGAATAAAATGCAAAAGGAAGTTTGAAGCTATGAATGCATTTATGGAAGAGATTTTCTCCTGTTAGAGATCTTAAAGTCATTTGTTTGATGCTTAAGAGTTTATTTGTTCATTTATTTATTCAAACATTTGTTCATATGTGACCTCCAGGGTGTCCTGGGAAACATAGTAATCAAACACCAACAGCATATGCTATGAATTGCAGGATCTCCTGTGTATGAATGCACAGAACACAAGAAATCAGTATAGCCTGGTGTACAATCAGAACTCAGTAATTACAGATGGAAGGAATACATGGGCAGCGTATTATGACTTTAGGCTTGGCAGTAACTGATAACTAAACTGGAAACCAATTTTTAATCTTTAAGTCCCAGAGATCCTTTTCTGAAGACCAAAACCAATATTTTAATCATGAAATATTTACTAGGTTCCTGTCATGAATGAGATACATAGAAAGTATGCTATATGGTGGTGTGAAAGGATCAAAACAAAAGTATACAACATAACCCAGTTTATATGCAGGAATCTTGCATGTTTGAGAAGAGACACAAAAATATTATTAAAAAACAACTTAATACATGATTTTTAATTTGTATATTCCTAGATTTAAATGATATGCACTTTTGAAGAAACAGAATAAATTAAGTTTGCAGAAATGGACAAAGATTTTATAGATTATAAGAGGCTTGAGGTTCATATACTTTGAATAAGGAAAAGAAAGATTTCAAAAATGAATGTCCAGAGGAGTCTAACAGGACTTCAAGAAATGTTTCGGATTAAGACTAATGCCAAATCTGGAAAGCCTGGATCTAAATAATATTTGCATTCTAAAAATGGCAATATAATATGTGACTATTGTGAAACACAAAGAAACTATGTCTACTTTCTGAGTAACTAAAATTATTTTAAAGTTTGTCTCTTGATGTCTTGTGGAAACTCCCATCAGCACAATACACTACTTTTTTTTCCTTCTTGAACACGATGTATATGTTAGACTTCAGTCAAATTTCCATGAATGCCACTATTAGAATTTTCTCTCAGGCTTTATTTGATCAATAAACCCATTTAGAGAGATAGAATGTTTTCTGATATTTATTTTTTCCATCAGTGAGTGTGGTCCCTCTCACCATTTATAAACTTTATGTAATAATATTAAACAGAAATTTATAAGAATTTTCAAAAATGTCTTGACCACCTTGTTAAGCCAGATAGATACACAATTAGAAAGACAATAAATATCAGCATTATCTCCTTAATTACATTTTCTGATTGTGACTGCTGTAAAATTATGCAATTAGTCATGCTTGCTATCCTTGAGTTGCACATCGTGATTCATCAATGTTAATTACAATAATATATTTGTGGTCATCTATACTACAATGTAAGTACTATCATCTGGGATTATGTTTTTCTCTTTCCAATATTTATACTTTTAAATTCTGTACTCTTTTCACTTATTTGCTACACTAGTCAATCTTTTCTGTGGAATTAAAGAAGTTGTTGCTGCTAATTCTATGATGTTCTTGATATTAAAGGAAACATTTTGTTGTGCATCTGACATTTGACATATGACTAGAGGATGCCTTTATCAGAATATGGAAGTTTCTTTGTTAATAATTTGATTTTCTTATTTTTAAACTATGAATCATTATTGAATGCCTTTGCTGACATATCAAATTATTTTTTTCTATTATGTTAGTATGAAAAAATGATTTATTTGCTTAATAAATATCTGAATCAACCTTATAGTCCTAAGAAACCAAACTCAATCATAATCACTTCATAGAAATTACTGGACTTGGGTTAAACATACAATATTTGGTTTGATGATTTTACATACTTCTTAATGAATGTGATTACATTCTTTTCTCATAAGACCAGATTGTTTTTGAATCCACTTTTGGCTAGCTTCAAAAAATGAATGTTAGGCTCTATTTCCAGTGTTTCTATTTCTCAAAATATTTTTGAAACTAGGCACTATTTTCTTCAATACTTGGTAGAACTCACTTTGTAAACAATCTATGCCTGATGCTAACTAGTAAAAATTTTAGCTTCTAATTCCATAATATTAAGATTTTGTGCTTCTTTCAAGTTAATATTACTAATTCCTAAGTGTCACTTTTTCTGTAAATGAATCTTATCAATTAAAATTTCATTCAATTAGCATTCCACGATATTAAAATAACTTTTTTATTTTAAACATAACTTTGCCTATGGTTCTAAAAATCTTTTATCCACAGTCTTTTAAAAAATTTCACTTCTGTCTCCATTCTATTTTTATTAGATTTGTTAGGAATTTATTTTATTTTTTTAAAAAAGAAAATTTGAAAATACTGACTAGATAGATGTATTAAATTACCCATTTACTTATTCAGTTCTGAAATGATTATGTTATATTTGGAAGCCAAAATCTATTTTAAAATTATAACTCTCTTCATTTTGTTGAGATTTGTTTTATGCTCTGGCATCTAATTCAATCTGCTCTTGAAAATGATGTGGATTCTATGTAACTTCCAATAGGTGAGCTTGTTAATTATTCTTTTCAACACTTTCATATATTTATTTATGATTTGTGTGTCTGGTATTTTATTTACTCCATGGAGGTATTTCAAGCATCTTACTATGAGAGTGTGCTCATTTGTTATTCAGTTTTCATTTGTTGAAACAAAATGCTTGACATACCCAATGTAAAGGAGGAAAGATGTATTTTGCCTCATGATTTCAGAGTTTCAGCTTATGTTCAGCTGTCTCCAAGCAGCATCATCATGGCAGAGGAGGAAAGCTTCCCATTTCATGGTATCTGGCAAGCAGAGAACAGAGGAAGAGAGCCAAAAAGCAAGTCTTTGGGGGTACATATGCCCTTCTATGGCATGTTCTCCAACGTGGCATCACCATGTGATATATCATTATACTAATGAATTCATCAAGGGGATAATACACTTCATATTTAAATCAGAACATTCCAGAGTCTCATGTTTGTTTTGTGATGCAAAATACACTTTGTCCATTTCTCAGTCAAAAACTCTAACCTTTCAAGTATTGTTCAAATATACAAATTCAAAGTCTTCACTGAAATTCAAGGCAAAATTTGGATGTGAACTATTCTAAAAACAGAAACAGATTAGGTAATGCCAAGATAATGTGCCACAGAGTAAAGATTTTCTTTCTAAAAGGGAGGAATAGGGAAAAAGAAAGAATCAGCCATAAGCAAGACTGAAATTTTGAGAGGCAAATGTTAAGTGCCACAACTCTATGTTCCTCATCGAGGGTACAGGGGAGCAAGATATGAGTTTCAGAGAGCTTGGACTGCCCCATCTATGAAGCCTTACCAGTTACAGTCCAAGTGGTCTTTGTTTTGGATTGGCTCGATCAATTAGTTTAGCTTTCACTGGCCTATACCTGGCTTCTCCATCTTCCTTGGGTCTGCATTGCAATTTCAACCTCACTCTCCATAGCTCCACTCTTTTCACTCATCGAGGTTCCTAGCAAGGCATTTAGCCCATGATGTATTTCCAGGCCTTCCCCTGAAGTTTGGGGGAAGCCTCCATGAACTCATAGCTCTTGCTTTGTGCATGTCTATAAACTCAGCATTATGTCAGGGATACAAACAACTCTATCCGAAATGAGCAACAGATGCATCGCCTTGGACCACTTTCACAGTGCCCTTTGAATATGGAACAGCTTGGTAGAGCAAATCACCTGGGAAGTAATCACTTTAGGAATTGTGTCAGAGATTCCTGTAGCTTTCCACTGAAATGAAAGGCTAAGTCTTTTATACATTTTAGTCTGCAGCTCACCAATTCCTGAAACTTCCTTGAGCCATCTATCTTATAATTCCAATGCAAAATCTTGATTTCTTTTTAAATGCTACACATCTCTTCAACAACTTTACCAATTGTGGAATCAGCTTTAAATTATCAATTTGCTTATTGTCCAACTTACCAGCTATTAATAGTTTTCTGCATTGCTTTTCATTCCTGATTCTCCCTTTAATCCTGGCTAAAAACAGCCAGCAAAACACGTGTCACACATTCAACACTGTGCTGCCTTGAAATTTCCTCCACAAGAATAATCAGGAGGAATAATCTTCCTCCACAAGAATCATCACCATTACATTCCATCCCTTATAAAATCTTAAGATATAGTAAAATTTAACCAAGTTATTTGTGAGAATGTAACATCAATGATCTCTCACCCAATTCACTACAAAGTCCTCATTTCCATCTGAAACTCCATGTGCACAGTATTTGCTGTCCCCATTTCTCATAAGGATGTGATCTGAATGCATTCCAGAATTACCTCTGAATATCTGCTTACATCATTCTAGATGTTCACTAGCACAGTTCTTCAGACTTTGCCAAACTCTACATGAAAGTTTTCTGTACTATATGGTCAAGTATAGTCACAGAAAAGCAACAAACAACCTGACATCTCGTATCAATCTTTTCTATTAGCTTTCCAACTCTATAACAAAATACCTGATACACACAACTTGATGAAGGATTTCTTTTGGTCTTGGTTTTACAGTTTTCAATCCTTGGTTAGCTGACACATGGCAGAAACGTGTCAGAAATGAATGGTAGAGGAGTGCTGATGCTTTCATGAGATCCAGCGTGCAGAGAACAGAGGAAGAGAGTGAGAGAGAAAAGAAAAGGTTCAAATGGAATGGAATAAATTCTTTTGAGGCATAACCCAGAACCCAGTTCCCTCAATACGGGCCCACCCTCTGAAAGCCCGTCTTTCTAATGAGCTCATCAATAAGGTACCCTACTGGTAACATTTATGCCGTCAGTGCACAAACCACTGGGGCACATAACATATTTAAATTGTAAGAGTGCGATCATTTTTCTTCTGTTTCTATCATTTCATCAAAATGCATCCCTGGAAGCCACAAGCCAACACTGTGTAGAAAATTGAACAAAACATACACGGCCTGGCCAGAGGCCCTAGGAAGCAAAGCTGAGCACAGGGCTGGGTTCCCTAAATCTAGATCTGACTTCCAAGATACCAGCCAGGTTAGGTCAGTGGTTCTCAGCTTTCAAGTTGCATCCAGATCAGTGTGAGACCTATTAAAACACACACAGCTGGACCCTGCCTTGGAATAGTCTCACTTAATGGATCTAGATTGCACACTCTCACTAAAAGAAAAATATCTATGATTAAAATCTACCTAAGAAAATTCATGGGGTATATTTATCCTATAACATATCAAGATTAGAAGAAATTTAGGTCCACATGTTTAGAAGACATTCAAAAAGATTTTTCAATTTTTCACAAATTGAGTCAAAGTACTGAATCCATGACCTATAAAACAGTGGCATTATTTTTAGGTTATCATGTAGACAATCAACTACCCTTCTAAAGTGACTATACAGCCCAGGTAAATCATGATTTAAAAAGATTTCTCCTTGTGAGCATGAGCTAAGTAAAAGAAGTAGCCTAATTCTTGTAGAATAGATTCTAAAACCTAGATTCTAAAACCTCACATAGATTCTAAAACCTCCACCAATGCCAGCATTTCTAGGGAGAGTAAGGATTCTCAGCATGATCAGACCATCTGGTTTTTAAAGACGAGATGCCTTTCTTTCCTTTTTCTCAGTAGAGTTAAATATTTTTGATTGGGTCAGTTTCCCAAATTAGCTGATTTGGGAAATATATTTATCCAGCATTCTGCTGTGAGTGATTTAACAAGAAAATGGATATTTTCATATTTCAGTATAAATGGTATGTCTATGTAGTCATGGGTCTCCATGAAATCAGGCAACAAGGAATTAGGCAGGATCATGAGATGATTCTGTGAAGTATAGTCCCAATTCTTACTTTCAAATACAAGATAGGGATAGAAGAAGGTGACATCAAAAAGGCTGACCAGGTAACTCTTAGAAATTTTCATTGCAGGATACATTAGCTACAGGAATGAAGGTTCTCAATAAGTAACACAGCTCTCCAGAATAAGTCTGTGATTCACAGAGCCCACATTTCCTCCCATTTGTACTGTGTGATACTCATGGCCATAGGCTTTCTGCTTCAGGTAAAAAAAAGAAAAACAATTAGAGTCTAAGTGTTATTATGGTACCATGGAAAGAATTAGAAAATCTTGGTGCTATCTCATTCCTAACCTATTATTTTGTTGTCCATTAACTTTTAAAGTTATTTCCTAACTCAACATAATTTTGTCTTCTGGGAAGACAGATTTTGCTAGTTAACATGTTTGTCCTGCTTAAAGCCAAACTTCAGTAATTTATTTTCTTCTTTTGGAATTCATCTAGCTATAAATGGTGTTTGTTCAAAGGAAGTCTTCAAAAGTTTTATGCCAGTTTACAGATTGCAACAGAGTACATATTTTCTCTTAAAACCATTTAACATAACAACTAAGCCACCTTGCACTTGACAGCATTTCAAATTTGTTAGTTGAAAATAAGGAATACCTTGTATGCTGAATAACTACAATTGAGACAATAATATTCAATGTATTAATTATTGTAACACTCCTAACCTCTTTGAAACTGTTTTGCTGTTATTTTTATTCTTTCTCTTTAAAATAAAAAGTAAATGAATAATAAACATTTAAAAAGTAAGAAACATAAAACTCAAATACTAGATCACTTTAAGATTTTTAAACTGCTGCATAGAGTATTTCTACTTCAAATAAATAAAAATGAATTTTATTTTTGAATTTTCAGTAGATCAGTGAACATGTAAATTTGAGACAGAAAATCTCTGAGAGAAATTTCTAATTGTTCCATGCCTGTGTTCAGAAGATACTCTTCACAAAGTACTAGACAGCTAGGCATGCATGTTACTAGGTTCAGGTAAAGTTT
>PVJX010044781.1:0-13036 GCA_004027295.1 Dolichotis patagonum | reverse complement strand
AATGACTGAGTTTAAGATTGGCATATCATAGTTTGCAATGCATTATTAGTTAAAGTAAGTTACCAATCAGCTCAGATTCAAAAGATAGGCAAATGGTCAGGGTTACAGCTCAGCAGCATAAGTTCCTGCTTAGCAAGTGAAAGGTCCTGAGTACCCCCCAAAAAAAGAAAGAGAGAAAGGCAAATGGACTCTACTTTTGGCAAGCAAATCTTCAAAGTCATATTCTCAAACAGAGAGATCAAAAAAGAAAGTATATTATCTAGAAACCTACTACCACTGGGAAATCTCTGGTCAGCCTCCTTGAATATAGTATTTTTATTTGGCACATCCTTGGGGACTGGCTGTATTGTTTAGATGTTCTTTCACTTTAAATGACAAGTCAGAAAGATGATGGGGTAAGAAAAAAAAAAGAAAGATACTATCTGTATTTGCAGAACTTTATTGGTCTTCAGCCTTCACCAAAAATATATCTCAAAATCTTGCCATGGTCTCAGGGTAAGTGCTATAAACTATCTTGCCCCTCACATTTTACAACTTTTTTTGAGACAGGTTCATGCTGAGCAGTCCAGGCTTACCTCGAATTCATGGCAGTCCTCCCACTTCAGCCTCATGAGTGCTGGGATTACAGAAGTGCACCATCACACCCAGTCAGCCCCTCAGATTTTAAAGAGGCCGTGTGCTTTGATTTGGCCAATAGGATATGCCACCATAAAGGAATTAAAATTGCTTATGCATTCAGTTTATCCCATTGTGCTTAGGTCATTACCATGATAAAAAAAAGATCCCGGGGGTAGATACTGCCTCTTCAGCATGGAGCAGAAGCAGCCTAGGCAACTTATAGGTACAGAAGCCAGAAACTAATGCTTATGGTTATATTCAACTGAAATTATATGGTCATCACATAATAAAAGTTAACAATAAGTGAACTAAGAGAATAGATAAAGGCAAAGAGGACAATGAAAATTCTGAAGGCAAGAATCCAGCAAAGAAGAGATGAAATCACTGTCTTTAATTAGGGTTAGTTTGACTCGTGAATTTTTCTGAAAGAAATCATGCAGTCTTTGTTTTTCAATGAGCATTACCAGCTTTGATCTAAAGCATCTTTTCTATCAGTTGTATGTGTGTGTGTAAATATGTTTCTTATTTAATAATGTGTTGGTTGTATCCATTCATTTGGTAAACTTTGCATTATCTTTGGTAGTGTAACAAAATACACTGTTGTTTGCTCAAAAACTATCCCATATTCGCCCATCTGTGAAATGGAGTCTAACATGACAAAATAGCTCAAAGGTCTTTATTTTTTGGTTTCTGGGATTTTTTTCTCAAAGCATAGTGGAAAAAATAATTGAAAACACTTAAATACAAATCAGTATAAACACTAAATAATAATTACTTCTGAGAATTGAAATGAGTATTGCTTTGCTAAGAATCTCAAGTAAGATTATAGCACCATTATTGGTGACAGCTAGAAGAATCTTCATTAAAATTTCTAATTTTCTAATGACTGACTCCTTACCAGATCAAAATTATAATAAGTCTGCATTAATTGTTGTGAAATGAAATGATATTCAGTGCACCTAGTCAATTTCTTTCTAGGCTACAGTTGATTAGAGTTGTTGGAAATCACACAACCACTCCGGAAAGATGTGACACTTCTAGTTAGAGAGAATGATCTTTCCCCCCTCAGGTAAGATTCACAGGGATACTATCATGATTGTAAAGCTAACCGATAGGATATTTGTACTACTAACAATCCAAAAGACAAATTGTTTGTTTTACTTAAGTATGCATAGGATGATAATATCTGCTACTTATTGAACAATTCTATGTGCCAGGATATAGGTAGATGATTGATTGATTGATTGATTGATTGATAGGTCAATCTAACATCTATATGGACAATTCCTTGTGCATATTAGATGTCAATAAATGCTTAACAAATTAATGTTTAATTGTTACAATTTATATCAAAAACATCCACCAAAAAGGCTCATGTATTCAGAAGTAGGGCTTTTGGAAGGCAATAGGATCAGGGAGGAAATAACCGCATCAATGGAAATCTGATGATGAATTCATAGATAAATTTCCTGTTAGGAGGTGGGGCCCAGAGCTCAGTTAGAAGAAATACGTCACCGGAGACATGTCACTGAAAGACACATCAGTCTCTCTGCGTTTTCTCCTGATCTCCCTGCTTCCTGGCTGATTGGATAAACTGTCCTCAGCTATGGCCTTTGCCATGATGCTTCTACTTTGGAACCAGTCAACCACGGACTCGAATCTGTGAGCCAAAATAATCCTTTTCTCCTTTACGTTGCATAAGTTAGGTATTTTGTTTAAGAAAGTGGACCAACACAGTGTGATTAACTCCTTCTCCCAGTTTAAAAAAAAACAAAAAATGGAATCCAGAGAACATAAGCAACTTGGTTAAAAAATGCTAGAGCCAGAATTTAACAAAACAAAGTTTTTGTTTTTTTGGTTTTTTTTGTTTTCTTAACCTAAAACCTCGTCTCCTTCTATCATATTCTTTCACGGAGAATGTAAGCAAACTGCATCTATGTTCTTTAGACATTTCTGGGCTAAACCAAGGTGAGGACGTTACCTAGACTAATGTGAGTCCGGCTGGGCCCAGCTACTCCGCATAAGGTCAGAATGAGTGCTACAAACCAGATCAGGGTAATTTTCATTCTTGAGTCTCTTGAGACTATGCCCTCTAAAAATCAGTTTGAATAAGGTATTCAGGCATTTCCAAGCAAAAAGTCAACCCAGAATGACTGCCAGCTTCACCACCCCCTAAGTCTTTTAATTGGTCTCACCACCTGCAAAAGTACTGACCTGCCCTTGTTACTCCTGTTCCTCCAAGATGCCCCTGTTGCCCAGCTCCAGAAAAAGACATGAGTAAATCAGTGTTTTTAGGCTCCTGTTAGCTTTCTGTCTGATAAAAATAACTAAAGTAGTAAACATTAGAGCCAGAATTTAACAAAAATATTTGGTTTCCCAGAATGTGCCCACACCTTACCTTGTTTGTGTTCTTTTTCCTGTCTGCCCTACTATCATGAGGACAAATTTGTAGTTAAAAATAGCTGTATTTACAACCAACTTTGATGCTTCAAAATCACTTTAAGCCTTCTTTTCCTCAGCTACAAAGGTGAATTGAAACTGAAAAAATATATAAACTTTAGTGAAAGCCTTTGAAATCTCTCAGAAAGCATTTTTAATCCAGATACTTCAGGCAGAATATCAGAATAAGTTGGGGTAAAGAAGGGTGATTTTATATGAGAAGAATTTTTTCTATGGCCCTAAAATTATTTGATGAAAACTGAAAGAATTTTATTTTCTATAAAAGAGAGACTACTTAGTCCTCTTCCACATTATCCCAGATCATACCTCTTTAAAAAGTTTAATGGAATGAAAACTAAGCAGGCCAAGATCTTTGATTCACTGATACAGACTAAGAACCTGACACATAGTGCTCAATAAACATTTGCTGAATGAATGAGTGAATGGAGAAGTTACCAGAAATAGCTACCTTTAGAATATTTCAACTCACTGGGGAAGTATAACTCCTGTGGTTGAAAACAGTGATTTAGGAGTCACACAAGTTAGAATTCTAGTGCCAACTCTGCATCTTACCATCTATATAAGATTGAGCAGGAATCAAACTTTCACAGGCCTGAGTATGTCACCAGAAATGGTCATAATGATACCTGTTTGCTTAAGGTTGTTTGAAGGATTAAATAACATTTGAGGACTACTTAACACAGCACCTGACATTCAGACTCCTGGCTGAGGAAAAGAGTCACAAAGTATTAGAAAGGGTTAGTCAGAAGCCCTTTGGTTCAGGTTGCATTTGTGCTTTCTTTATACCTATAAGGAGAATAATTTCAGTCATTCAACAGTTATCTAGTAGGCACCTCTCTCTGCCAGACATTGATTTAGACACAATTTAGTGAACAAAACAAAAAATCCTCTCATGAAGCAAATGACTTTCTGGCAAATAAAAGGACATAATAAGTAAATTATAAGATATGTTAGGAGGTGATTAATGCCTTGAAAAATTAAAAAAGTGCAGTGCAATAAAAGTGATCAGTTGTATGGAGGACAAGGTGAAACGAATGCCAAATTCAAACAGTAGTAAGCAGACTCAGGGTTTTTTTTCAAGCAAGCCCTTGGAAGAGCTGAGGCAATTAGTTGTGGTTATTAGAAAAGCACTGAAGTTAAAAGAAACCACCAGTGTAAAAGGATATAAACCACAAGTGCAAAAGGATGTGCCTTTATGGGTCTGCAAAAAGATGACCAGGGGAGAAACAGAGTGAGCAGAGTAGATGCAGATTACTGAGGGCCTTGTTAGATACTCTATGAACTTTTCACTCATTCTGAGTGACATGGGGATAATGGGACTGCTTTATCCAGAGGAGTCATCAGTTATGGCTCAAATCTAGATGTCCCAACAAATCCTCATGTGCTCATAGGTGAGGCTGGATCACTGGATCAGCTCACTGACTGGCTTAGCACAGTTCTCAGTGTGAGTGATGGTCCTACTGAACAGGATAAGGATGGCAACAACTAATAGGCTGGAATAAAAAAGAGAAAGAAGGAAGCCTTGGTGCTTCTTGCCTGCAATGCCATAGACCGTTTTTCCTCTGCCAATCCCACACTGCCTTGGAGCCAGTCAACTATTTTTTTTTTTAAATAGGTGAGATTTGAGAAAAATGCAAACATTAGTTGGCTGTTACCAGTAATTATTGTTCACATTCTGAGATGTGAAAACGGAGTGTGGTTATGTTTTTAAAAGAAAGAAAAAAATCTTGTCTTTTAGAGTAACAAATGGCAGTTTCCATAAAGGGTCAGATAGTAAATATTTTAGGATTGAATGTACAGTCTTATGTGGCAACTACTTAACACCACTATTATAGCACAAAAGTAGCCATACACAGTAAGTGTAGCTGATGTCAGGAAGAGATAGCTTTCTCTTTGTCCTCTTAGTGTATCTCCTTGGGGGCCTGTATATTAATCTGATAAAAGATGGTGTAGCAAGAGGAAAGACAGACTTTTTTTCATGTAAACACAGAGGAGCTTCCAGAAAAATGTGACTGGAGGTAGTCATTAGAATTTTGGACTTACATATCCTAATGAGAGAATAAAGAGAAGAAAAAAATGCACTTATGGCAAAGCAAATTACTTTTACGAAAGACAAGCCCTCGAGAGGGATACAGGATAAGTTTTTTTCATTATGTCTGTTTAGCTGTGATGCCAACTTCTCAACTTCTCTCCAAGTAAAATATCAATCTTTCCTGGTCACAATACTTTGGGGAAAGGGGTTTATAACAGCTGAGTTCTTTTGAGATGCTCAGCTTGTTACTTTTGTTGTTGTTGTGGTTTTTGTTTCTGACACAGGGCCTTGCTATGTAGTTATGTATAGTTCAAGCTAAACACATAAGGTAGCCCAGGCTGCCTTCAAATTTGCAATCCCCCTGCCTCGGGCTCTTAAGTGTACAGAGACTACAGGTGTATACTACTCTAACCCGAAAGAGACTCTGCTTTTAGGCAGATGAAGGAGTCAAGGAAAAAACTGCCTCTTCTCAAATACTTTCAGCTCAAAGTAATTTTAATGGCACAGTGATATTTTGGAAACCTTCATTGTAATAAAATAAAACTTTACTTATAAAACATATTAGGATGTTGTTACCTCTGTTGTAGAAATACATGAGGAAATATTCATAAATGAAATAATGCAATGCATGAGATCTGTTTCAAAATAAGTAAAAAGAGGGGAATGGATAAGTATTTAGGTAAAATAAGATTGTCTATGAGTGGATAATTACTAATGAGTACAGCTGGGCTTATTAAACCTATCTATTTTTAATGTTTGTTAATTTTACATAACAAAAAAATGAAGACAAAAGCAAGTAAAACATAATAATACCTAATATTTTAAATCAACTGTACTATTGAATATATTATATTCTAGACATTATGCTAACCACTTTTTATTAACTCTTTTAATAGTCACAAAAACCCTAAGTTTAGTTATTATTTCCATTTTACAGCTAAGAAATGTGCAGGACTCACAAAGGTCACAAAACTCATAAAGGACAGAACCAATATCTGAAGTAAGGTAAACTGGTTCCAGAATGTATTTTCCCAAAGTACTATATGAGTTGGTTATTAGACACAAAATATTTATAGATTTGAAGAACTCTGTATCCTCTTCTAATGATATTTCTTTTCTAGTTAACATGCTGCTCCAGTAATGTCTTGTCTGGGGGGATTACCTCCTAGGTCTTTGTACTCTACATTATTATTCATTTATCTTTCTGAACCTCTATATGATAACCGAGTTTAGTTATTAAAAGTCTAATTCCTTCAGTACCTGAATGCATTTTTTTATCAAGCTTATCCTTCTTGCTTAGACCAAAACATAATTTTTAAGAAATCTTGAGAGGAAAAACAATAACATGCTTTTAAAACATGAACTTTTGAGTCGTGTTGATCTCATATATGCCACAGAAACCAAGCAGGCATAATTTAGGTCATGATCCAGTGTTTTCAACTACCCTTGTGAACAAAGGATTCCACATCAATAGTATTAGCATAATCTTTAAATAGACATCAAAAAACAAAACCACAATTCAGAAGGAACCTAGAGAGGTCATCCAATCCTTCCCCACAGCTAGAAAGGGGAAAGCCTGAGCCAGCCAAGAAAGGCAGCTTTTTAATCTTTTACCTCTTTAGAAAATATTTCATAAGCTTCTTTGTTAATGTTTCAATGCTTCAGACTGCTTATTTTAGGAGAAAATTTTTAAAGACTAGATATGCCACTTTTATCTTGACAAAGCTTTTCTCCTTATATTAATTCCCAAGGACAACGGTAATATAATCATAACATTATAATAAACTGATACATAAAAATGAGAAAATTAAAAATCAATACAATTTTCAGGATTTAACAGCCAAATTACTAAAGATTGCATTCATAAGAAAAAAACCACAATCTTTTTTTTAAAATAGCCATTCTGTATAGAAGACTACACTTAGTGTATTAGTCACCTTTAGAGTTTTGAAACCATTTTTGGAAAGGAAACCATTTTTGGAAAGGAAACCATTTTTGGAAACTTCATTCCACAACTGAGAAGACTGAAGCAGTCATAGCTTAGAACTAGGCTTACTGAGTCCAAATTTCCCTTCTATCCTACTATACCACTCTGGATAGCAAAATTATATAGTAGTTTATTCACAAACAGACCATCTTTAACAAAATTAAGCAATGAAATGACAAGTCCTACAGATGTTTGCGGAAGGTAGATCAGAACAGAAAGGCCATACACATTTTAGTTTACTGTGAAGCTATAAAATTTTATTAGCCAGTGGTAGGGTGTCTTAGTTACTTTTCTCATTGCTGAGACAAAATACTCAACACCCAAACTTAAAGGGGAAAAGGTTTATTTAGCTCACAGTTTGTGGAGGTTTCAGCCCATAATTGGCTAGCTCCAAGGCAGGGTGGCACATGGCAGAGGAGAAATAGTTAATGGTGGTAGAAGACAAAAAAGCAACAAAAGAGACTGACACAAGACTGTCGGCCCCTTATATTGTATCCAGCCTACCAGGATTAGAGCAGTGCCAATCCAATCAGTAGACTGATCCAGCAATCACTCATCCTTAATCTCAGCATCCCTAATCCCAGCACTGCACTACAAATCAATCACACACTCTAGATCCAGCCACCTCCAAAAGACCCCTAATACTGCATGAGGCTTTGGGGGGACATCTAGACATAAATCATAACTTAGGGGGATTGGATTGAAGGAGTGACATATCTTCTACAGAACTTCACTTTTTTTTTGCAATTTTAATTTTTCATTTATTTAATATTGTAACACTGCATTAATAAATGTCAAAAACCAGTTATGTATAACTAAGCAACAGCCCCTTTAAACCTTATCTTGAACAAAACTAGAAAATATTTTTCAACTAAAAGAATACAAAATATATGTAGTGAAATAAGCTACAACTACTTGTACATAACTGGTATCCTTATATTTGGATAAAACATTTCCTAGAGCCTTGGCATCATCCATATCTCTGGGAACCTTAATATTCATTCTTTCTTCTTCACTACGCTGAGGAAAATTTTTATATACCAAAAATATAACAAAAGCTGCAGACAGGAAGATGGACATCAATGTAAGCAGTGACATTCTTGCTGACCCAGCTTCTGCTGGGGTTTTTCTGTAATCTCAGCACTCGAGAGGCTGAGGCAGGAGGATCATTGCGAGTTCCAGACCAGCCTGGGCTAAAAAGTGAGCTCAATTCCAGCCTAAACTGCATAGTGAGACCCATTCAGGTATACTCCACTCCCCAGCACTGTGGCTTCCTTGTCCCTGCCGTCCAGTCCCTCACCAGGTTCATGTGGAGGGCGCCGGTCAATGATCTCTCAGCGACTCTGCCTTTTGCCATGGCTGCTGAGGCTACCTCAGCTCCGACAACCAGAACTTTTAATTTTTTAATGAGCATATATCATATGCCATCTATGTTTTATAACTGCCTTTTCTTAGAGGGAGGGCAGTGCTGGGGTTGAACCCAGGGCCTCGCACACGCTAGGTAAGTACTTACACCACTGAGCTATACCCCCGATATAGGGGAAACAAAAGTAACTCCCAATCTGCTAAATGTGAGATACACAGAGTTCACGTTCCCCAAAAATCAAAGAATGAATTTTAAGGAACAATAGAGGTTGAGAGTACGAAAACTATATTAAGACAGACGGCTCCTGAAGACAGGAGTCACCAATGAGCCCATGGCTCAAAGGAAGTTTTAAAGAGCAAAATTATGAGATGAGCACAACATGGGTCAAAATTATGAGCAACAAATAAGAGTACAAGTATAGCCATTTAAGTAATGTTGATCCACTGGGGAAGGAGATCACATAGCAAATGTACAGAAGACCTTCTTTAGGAAGTGATGAATCGGGGGCCTGATCACCCATGGGGTAACTGATGTTTATCTAGACTTTATTGGGCCAACTGATACCAATTACCTTATCCCCTGGGGAGCCATGAAGACCTAGTCAACCTGTCTTTATCTTTAGGCCTGGCCTTCAACAGATGCACCTCCAGCCTCAATTGTAATGTGTTCTCATCTTCTGCATTGACTTCCTTGAGTATAGCCCCACCTGCCTATAATATTTCTACTCTAGCTATCTATAATACCCCTAGTTTACCATCTGTGTTTTTATCTATGGCATAAATATTTTATACATTTGCAAGTATACACATATGTACACAATCATACATATAAAATACAGTATTTAGTTTGAGGCTATCCTTGCCAATTTAGTGAGGCCTTGTCATAAGAAAGATCTGAGATGTAATTCAGTGGTAGAGTGCTTGCTTAGCAACCCTGAGGTCCTCAGGGCACTTCTCCAGACAGAGACAGAGGCAGAGACAGAGAGAGACCCAAGAGAGCAAAAGTACTTGAAACAATGCCGTAATGCCTGGCATATAAACACTAGCTGTTGCTTTTATTATTATTCCAGTATTGAAAGCCAGCTAATTTAATCTGCAAAATTTCTGGACACTCCACAGATGCAGACAAATTAGCTTGTTAAACATTTCATAGAATGTGCTTCCATGCAGGTAGAACCATGGCTATCAAACTAAAACGCACTGGTCAGATGTGGCCCCCTGCTAGCCAATTCCTGCCATGCTCATTCATTTACATATTTTCTGTGGCTGCTTCTGCACTACAAGGGCAGAGCTGAGAAGTTACAAATGAAACCATATAATCCACCAAGTCAAATATATTTACTATCTAATCCTTTACAGAATACAGTTGACTGAATCCTGAGCTACATCCATTTTTTGTTGAATATGATATATTTATTTATGAAATGAGGTTATATACTATGGCAAATATTTAAATAAAATTAAGAAATTTATTGCAGCAAAAGAGACATTGCATTAATTCCCCCAAAAAAGTCCCCCTCATTTCAAACACACTTATCCCATTATTCTTGCCACTTTCTGACGCAGTTCTAGAAGTGCTCTTTCATGAGTGGAGAAGAGATGTGATCAAAAATACAGTGAATGCTGCTGCTACATGTCATCCAACAGAAAGGCAGACTCATAAAAACATTAGCGGACCCTCACCCACCTCATTCACCACATCTCGCACCAGGTGACTTCAATATGACAATGAGAAATGAAATTTTTTAATTGATTCAGGACATCAAGATAGCCATGTCACTACACACATGAAAGAGGACTTCCAGAACTGCTTCAGAAAGTGACAACCACAATGGGACCAGTGTGTTCAAAGCAAGGACTATGAGGGGCATTAATGGCAATGCATTTTTTACAGTAATAAATTTTTAAAATTTAAACATTCAGGATCTTTTGATCATACCATGTAGTATCTTCATATAATTTAAGCTAGGTTGCTTTGTGTGAAATGATTCTAAAGTAATTACCATGACACCCATCACCCTTCCCTTATTGGTGCCAAAGATCAGAGCTGAATTCCAAGTAACAAGATTAAAAAAAAAAAAGCACTTTCATATGCACTAATTGTGTCTGTTTTAACTTCTGTACACTTTACAGTAACAATAACTGTCTTGGTTTTCTAATAACATGAATAAACTGTTCTTCTTTGAGGTCCTAGAGACATTTTCAGTTATTGTTGGGACTAAATTTTTTTTTATTGGAACATACATTTGAATATATCTAGGTTTATATGCACATATATGTATGTACTACACATTTTGCTTTGTTCAGGAATACTGTTTTTAGAAGTTAATTAAAAGCTCAAAAGATACATATAAAAAAATAGAAAACTTTTGATAGGATGAGATATAAAGAGACAAAACAGAGCTGTGAGATGGGAAGGGATTGAAAAGAAAGAAAAAGGGTACTTTATACTGGGCGGCTAGAGAAGGCCTCCTTGGTTGAGAACTGTGTACTGAAACCTGAATAAAAAGAGGAACCCAATGTTCACATAAATTTAAAAATAAAACATTGATCCAGGTCAAGAGAGAGCAAATATTAAGGCAGAAACAAGCACACTGCATTTGAGATATAGGAAAAACACAAGCATGCCTTGGATGCAGTCATTAAGATATACAACTGAGAGGGAGGTCCTCTCTGGCGAGGAACCATGCAGACCATCCTCAGGGGTTCAAATTTCATCCTGACTTAAATGGGAAGTCTTCAGGAGGTTTTTCCAAAGGCAAATGACAAGATCTAATTTATATCATAAACAGATCAATTTTCAGCTATTGTAAGAGAGTGTTTCAGAAAGCAGTGGGTTATGGAAACAGAAAAAAAGCTGGCCACTGCAGTCCAGAGAATGATACCATTGGTGGAAATGAAGCAAGTGTTTTGTAAGTATAATCAGCTGGAATTGTGGCAGAATCAGGAAAGGGAAAGAAGAAAAGGGAAGAATCAGGAATGACTCAGCATTCTTATGATATGAGCTAAAGGAAAGAAGAAAGGGAAGAAGCAGGGATGACTTAGAATTCTTGTGATATGAGCTAGATTAGGTAATAAGAATGGCAAGCCAATCAGTAGGTAATTGGCCAAGCAATTTATTAAAATTCTTTCATTTGTTCATTTAGCAAATGTTTATTAAGACCAACTTTGTTCCAGGCAATGTTCCATGAAGCAGGAATAATAATAGTGAAAGAAGGCCTGGGGTCTAGCTCAGCAGTATAAGTGTCTGCTTAGCAAATGCAAGGTTGTGAGTTTGATCCCCAGTGCCAGAAAAAAATAATAGTGAAGTGGTAAAAATTACTATTCTGATGAAATTTACATTTTTAGAAAGATAGACAATGGAGACAATTTTAAAAGAAGGGGAATTGGAGGAAGAAATAGGCTATTCATTACCAAATTCCGCTGATTTTACCTTCTAAATATGTCTTGGAATAGCTGAAAAACAGATGGCAGCCACATTAAAAAAAGAGACATTCGAGTCAAGGGTGGCACACATCTGTAATTCCAGCACTTGGGAGGCTGAGGTAGATTGCTGGGTTCAAGGCCAGCCTGAACTACATAGCAAGATCCTGTCTCAAAAACAAACAAAAGAATAAATAAATAAATAAATAAATAACATCCAGGGTGAACGGAAAAGACACTGCTGAGGCAAAATATCCTAACTCAGTAGGCAGTGCTGCATCTTGTTATCTGGTTTGTACAGCAGAAGTGGCCCAAGAGGTAAAAATATAGAAAAATTCTGGGTGGTGACCAGAGGCCTGGATTTTGGTTCAGAATATAAAAGAACAAGGATAAGTAAAGCAGAGGACCATTTCAAGCAGAGGAATATTAAAGGAATGTGGATGGCAAACATTTTATGAAGGGTAAAGACTGCTGGATCACACATTTGTACCTATCAAAAAGCATCCACTACAGTAGAGGAAGTAAATAACCAAGTGACTCTGCCAAATGACCTGAGCCAAGTTTTGCCATTGGTCATCTCAAAAGTTGCAACAAAAGGCAGCTGACAAAGAAAAATGGCAGAGATGAAAGCCTAAGAATAGAATCCCACTTTCCAAGATGGATCTAGCTACTGCAACCTCTGAATGCCCATCTTTCTCAAATCAAAACACCTGTGGTCCATCCTCATGGGTATGGTCACCTATTTCTTTTTTTTTTTTTTTTAACAATTTTATTTAAAGAGAAAAAAACAAAACAAAACAGAATAAAAGGTAGCAACAATACAGTATTCCAAGGAAAAACAAAACAAAACAAAACAAAAAACCTAAGAGATTATTAGTTGACAAATTACATACTGACTTCTTGGAAACAGTTGTTCAAATTACAAAGTTAAAACATATAAAGTAGACATTCAAAACAGTGAAACGGTTAACAGCTCTGCTCCACGATCTGACAAAAACAGCAATATGGTCATCCATCTTACCCACTCAAATATACATGCAATTATATCAAAAGGGTAAAATTAAACACAACAAAACAGAGCAAAGCGGATCACAAGAAAGCAATGTAAGAGACAAAAATTTCAAAACTAGACAATCAGAGATATTCACTCT
>PVJX010044780.1:0-13021 GCA_004027295.1 Dolichotis patagonum | reverse complement strand
CAGTCAAATGCTCCATCTTTTGTGAGACAGTTTGACATCTGCCTCTAGCATGGAGCACTATTACCCCGCTAAAGGATTTCCCTTCAGCTTCTTTCTGTCTCACACATTACAACCAACTCTGCCTCTTCCTTAGACTACTGCTCAGTTAAATGAGTTTTGGTTACTTTTTGTTTACTTACCTCTTGTTCTAACCTTTATTGTAATTGATATGTAGCTCTAAATTGTTCTTTGTGGCCTGGCTCGGTGATGCACAGCTCTAATCCCAGCACTGGCCTCTAATCCCAGCACTTGGGAGGCTGAGGCAGGAGGCTTGCCATGAGTTCAAGGCCAGCCTGGGCTATGCAGTGAGTTTAAGTCCGGCCTGAACTACACAGCGAGATCCTGTGTATACATACATACATACATACATACATAATACATAAATTGTGCTTATCCTTTCCTGAATGATTAAACATGCCTTGAGCCTCCTTTCTTTCTCCTTCTGCTCCTTCAAGATCATGTTTGAGATGTTTCACTTTTTTGGTCTTTGTCGTTCTTGTTTTTGTTGTGTTTTGTTTCTTTGAGATGGGGTCTCACTATGTAGTGTGGGCTGGCCTCAATCTCACTACGTAGCCCAGGCTGGCCTTGAACCCACAGCAGTCCTCTTGCCTCAGCCTCCAGAGTGCTGGGGTTACAGGTGTGCACCACCAGGCCCTGCCTTACCTCCTCTTGTAAGAACAGGATCTGAGCCTGAAGGTCTCCTCATCTCAGAATCATGAATCTGTCTCTCCCTTTGGCTTCCAACAGCTTGCAGTTGATGGGAAGCCCCTTGTCTGCTTGACTCAGAATTCTCCGAAATTCCTTCTCTCCTGCAGTTCTCTGAGGACTCAAGCTAATTGATTTGCTCTTTGTAATCTGTGCCTCTTCCTTAACCTTATAGCTGTGTCTGATTCTGTCCTCTGTCACCTGTTGGCTTCTTCCACCTGCTTTTGTAATTGTGCCATCTTCTCCTTAGCAGGCTGTGAATTCTGACTTTTTATCTCCCATCTGATTCTGAGCCATAGAGGATTCCTATTTGGCGTTTCTCCTTTTCTTGTTATGTTCAGCTCTTCTGTGGTACTCATTAATCCCATGTCATCATGTATTATCCTCCTCGGTTTGAGACACTATACATTCCAAGTTTCTTTTCTTAGTCTCATTTTGGGTTTGAAGTTGGGCATTTCTGTTCACGTCATCTTTTCATTGCATTTCATTATGCAACTGTTCTTCCATCTTGCAGATGGTTTTTTTTACAAACTCTCCTGCAGACTTTTATCTGAGTTGGAGCTAGTTCTGTTATCATTAGAATTTGCTAAAGATGAGTATCTATGATTGCCTTAATATGTAAATCCTGCAAAAGGTAGTTGATTGCCAACAAAAGCTTTAGGAATAGACTGTTTCTTAATCTCTTTTCTAAGTCATCAAAGTATTATTGTCAACACTTAAATCAGTACAGCTGGCACTACAGTATCTTGCAGTGTTTCCCAAACCCACTAATCCTGTTGTTGTTGTTGTTGTTGTTGTTTGATTTTTGAGACAGAATCTCGCTATGTAGTTCAGGCTGACCTTGAACTTGTGGCAGTCCTCCTGCTGCAGCTTCCCATGTACTGCGATTACTGATGTGCACCACTGATCCCAGTCCCACTGTTCATTTTGAAGAAGAGATGTCCCTTGATTTCTTCTACACCATTTTTCCCTAGTTTCACTTCTCTGTCAGTAAGGAAGGCATACGTAAGGTTTTTGCTTCTTCTGATATATCATTATCATCAGGGAAGGTGAGTTTTTATGGCTCATAATATTACTATAAGTTCCAAGCAAAGAATCTGCACAGAAAGCTGTATCACCTACAAGCATTTCACCACCTCAGGGGTTTTAATACTGCAGGGGAAGTGGTGCCAGTGTCTGGGCTGCTGTGTCACATTGTACCACACCTTCCATACTCATTACCAGAGTCTGCGAGCTTCACATGTCTGGATTCACCCAGTAACATGGTAACTGGCTTCTCGAAGTGAAACGCATGGCCCGGGCTGCATCCTGTGTGAGCTGCTGCAGTGCGATGCGCTGCTGCTCAGGCGTGTTGGAGCTGCTCATTAAGTGTACGAGATCAGAGGCCCAGGGGCTTAGTTCAGCGGCATAAGTGCCTGCTTGGCAAATGCAAGGTCGTGAGTTCAATCCCCAATACCAAAAAAAAAGTGTACAAGATCTCCACGGCTTGCATCATACTGCTCTGCAGAGATACTGACCTCTTGGGACACTCGACAAAGCTTAACAACCCAAGGACTGTCAGCAAAAGCTCTGATAAGTGTTCTTCCCAGAACAAAGCAGAGAAAGCCAAGTGTACTCTCCTGAGAAGCTTCATTGCCCATGTATTCCTGGTAGATTCATGCCTTTCATCTCCAGCACACCTCTCCCAGTCACCTGTTTACTTCATAATCTTCAGCTTTCATTTGTAAGCCTCTAACAGTGTTTATTGTGTCTTTAGACCTGCTCCAGCCACCCTGGCCTTGGAGGGTCCCCGCTTCCAGAATAGCCAGAGGGCATGAGAGCCAGCAGGAGGGAGGGGACCCCAAAGTGGCCATAGGGAGCAGAGAGGGAGCCACTTGTGAGGTGACTGCTGCAGTCCAGCAGACAGGGCCCATGGAGACTAAGAGAAAGGTGTAGCCCACTCTAGTCTGCTCCGAGGCTGTGGATGGAGAGCCTGAGGGGCTGTGGTGCCTGCTGGGAAGAAGGCGAATGGGCCTGGAGCCCAAGAGACTGATACATCCGCCCTCCTGTTCAAACTCAACCTTTTTCTCCTTCCAAGTTCTGGGCAGTCCCTCACTGTGGCTTCTGCCTTTGTCTCACAGGAGTTCGTCTTTTCAGCGGGGGACCAGATTGGTACATTTGAGGTGCGTTTGCTAGGGCAAGCCACCTCAACCCCACTGCCTGCACACAGATGAAGCCTGATTGCTTTCCTTTTGCTTTCTGTGCTGCTGGGAATAGAGCCCAGGACCTCATTGGTCCTAGGCAAGCGCTCCACCCTGCTTTCTGTCCTGCGGCAGTCTTGAGCCACAGCTCTCCACATTGTCTGTGACATAGTTGCCTCCTCCCATCACAGCCACGCCTCATGCCCTGGCTCACACCAGCGGGTCCTGGGAGAATCCCATCCATGCTCCTCAGAGTCTGTGGAAGTGGTGTCCGCTTCCAAAGGGGTCACTCAAGTGTGGTCTGCAGAGCCAGGTGGGCTGTGGCAGGTGACTGGAACTGCAGTCCTTGGGGCTAGGCTAGGCCAGGTTGGTGATGCACAGAGTGCCCCTCTGCCAGCCCTGCCCACAGTGTCCCCTGCACACGGGAGTCATTTGGTGTCATCTTCCCCTTGGTGTTCTCTCCTTGTCACTGACTTCTCCTTTTGAACAGAAAAAAATACTTAGATCTTCATTTTTTTTTTCTTTTTTTTTTTTTTTGGTACCAGGGATCGAACTCACGACCTTGCACTTGCCAGGCAGACACTTAGGCCACTGAGCTAAATCCCCAGCCGATCTTCATTTTCTTCAGAGTAGAAACCAAATAACGAGCTTCCTCTCAGAGCAAGAATATATAAAGTGAGAAATTGAGTTTCCCTAGGGCATGAGTGAGTCCAGCAAGTGGCTGTCCACACCGCTGATGGCAGGAATGGGAGTGGATCAGCCACCCACTAAGCATGCTGACATGGCCTAGAAGCCCAAGCTTGATCCTGCTCTGGCCTGGGGTTGTTTGTTTGTTTGTTTCTTCAGGTTTTTTTGTACTGGGAGTTGAACTTACAATCCTGTGCTTGCCAGGCAGGCACTTGTGCTGCAGAGCTAAATCCCCGGCCCTGGTTGCTCTTGCCCCATCTATGTTTTAATTAAGTCAGTGACATATGCCATGTAACCTCTGCTTGCTGAGTGTTAGCAAGCTGAGGGTGTGGGGCATGTTTCTGAAGAAACGCTAGTCTTGTGAACTCTATGCCTGTTTTTCGTGGAAGGGGTAAGTGACATCAGCAAAGGGGTTGTGCCTTCTTTCCCTCGATGTTCTCCCCAAACAAAAGTCGGGACGGTTGGTAGAGTTTGGAGTTGGCTACAATGATTCATTATTTGCTATCTCCAAAAGCAGTTTGTAAGATAATTTGTAAAGAAATCACAGTGTTTTTGACAGTTCTAAAAATGGCAGTCTGCCACGTGCATGTCTGCAGTCCCAGCACTATGGGAAGCTGAGGCAGGATGATCCCAAGTTGAGCCCAGCCTGAGCAACTTAGTAACTTAACTGGACCCAGTCTCAAGAAAGGAAAAGGACTGGGAGTGTAGCTTAGTGCAGAGCCCCTGGGTGCAATCCCTCGTACCACACCTACACACACACAAAGTAGCTATGACCCAGTGCTTGTGTTTCAGCAGTCTGTCTTGCCAGCTCCCCATCCTTTCCCCCCAGCCTTCTGAGCGTCCTTAGGAAGAGGGTCGAAGGCCTACACTGACATCCTGGACTCCCTCTTTCTCTTCCCTCAGATGTCATCAAAGCCATCAGCACCATCACTGTACAAGAAGTGGGGAGTCTCTGGCCTAGGCTGGCTGTCTTCTCCTCGGCACCCAGAGTCCTGCATGGGGCACGGCTCAGCAGCCTGCAGGCTGTGGATCTGGAGTCGGGGGAGACCACGTACAGCTCAGGTACGGAGGCCACACCCCACTGCTCCACCACTAGCACCCACCCTTGGCCCAGCTTCAGTGGCTGAGTGCAGGCCCCAGCCTGGGGCTCACACACGCACGGGGAGCGCAAGCCAGGGTTGTGCGATGTGAGAGGGTGCAGGTATGACAGCCAGCCTGGCCATGCCAGGCCTGTCCAACTCCAGCAGCTCTCCTCTTCCAGGTGTCAGTGACAGCGAGGAGCTGAGCAGCCTACAGGTCCTCAGTGGTGACACCGTTGCATTCTGCTGCGCTTCAGGCCGCCTGGGGCTGGTTGATACCCGCCAACCGTGGGCACCTTTGGAGAACCTCGGCCAAGGTGCTGGCTCTGGTGGCCAGAGATGGTGTGCGGAAGTGAGGGCCGCGGGCGAGGGCCCTGGGCCTTGCTTCTCCAGCCTGGGAGCAGATGGGCAGCTCCGTCTCCTTGATGTACGAGATCTGCGCCACCCTGTGAGCTCGGTCCAGTGTGCAGTGTCCACACCGAGCCCCAATCCGGAGCTGTTGAGAGTGACGTGGGCCCCAGGCCTGGACAACTGCCTGGCCATCTCAGGTATTGTTGAGCAGAGTCTTCAGGGAACAGGGGCAGGATCAGGAGGGAACCGGTGGCCGCTGAGGAAACTGGTTCTCAGAGGGAGCTGCACAGTGACCCTCTAGCCTACAGTGCAGCCCTTCCTGTCCTGGCCACGGAACAGCCACAGTCCACAGCAGCCTCTCTGGGCCCTAGAGATTCGGGGCCCAGGTAGGGCCCACTGGGGAGTAGGGCAGGTGAGGAAGTGCCTACATGCCCACTGGAAGGAGCAGGAGAGGACTGTGGGATGCATGTGTGTGTGCCAGTCACAGCGCTGGGCAACAAGGCAGAACTGTTCGAAGGCTTCTGTCGCCCTGTCAGGTAGAGACAAGACTGCCCACTGAGAAGGACCCCAGGGTGCGGGTATTGGGATTTGGGGCCACTTGAAAGGCAGGAAGTCTCCCGAGCCTCCATATCCCAGGGAGGTGCTAGTAGTGACTTCATACTGTGGTGGTGGTGAGACACAGCCTGTCCAGGGGAGCCTTGGGCCTGGCACGCAGCAGGTGTGCACAGGTGCTCCCGTGACCTCTGGACAGAGTTGTTGCTACCCTTGTGAGCAGATGCTGCACTCCCTTGGCAGGCGTGAGCCTCTGGTCCCAAGGGCCCTCCACCTCAACCTCTGCCACCACCACATAAGAAAGGGCTTCCGGGACTCAGGAGTGACCCTCTGTTCTGTGTCTCCCTCAGGCTTTGATGGGACAGTCCAGGTCTATGATGTCACATTTTGGGAGGGAGTGGGGAGCCAGGTGGAGCCACTCTTCACCCACAGAGGTCACATCTTCCTAGAGGAAGGCGAGGGGGACGCTGCTCCGCTGGTCACCACCCACACCTGGCACCCCTCCAAGCCCAGGACTTTGTTATCGGCAGCCAGCGATGCCTCTGTGCATGTGTGGGACTGGGTGGACCCTCGTGCCGCCTGCTGACACCAGACCTTGGGAGAGGAATACTGGATGGCAGGGCCACAGCTGTGGCCTCGGGCAAGCCAGCCAGCCTCTTTCAGCCTGTTTCCCTGTCTGTACAGTGAAGGTATTAATGGAGCCGGTCATGGTGGTTCACACCTGTAATCCTAGCATTTGGGAGGCTGAGGCAGGAGGATTGCTGTGAGTTCAAGACCAACCTGGGCTACAAAATGAGTTCAAGGCCAACCTGAACTATACAATGAGAGCCTGTCTCAAGAAAAGCAAAACAGTAAAGGTAGTAATGACTTTCAGGGTTGTTAAGAAGGTGAGGAGTAATAGATTAAAGAATAATCAGGCCAAGGTTGGTCATACCTGTAATCCAGGCCACTAAGGAGGTTGAGGCCAGCCTGGGCATCTTAGTTATTTAGTAAGACCTTTCCTCTAAGTTAAATAAGTAAAGGGCTGGAGCCGGAGCTCAGTGGGAAGGCCCTAAGTATTGCCATGAGACAGAAGGCTTTCAGGAGCTACCGTTAGATCTGGGAGGCCCTGCACTCCCACCCAGTGTACACTGGCAGTGTTTGGTCTCTGTCTTTCTCACAGTATTACAGTGACAGGCAGAAGATATCATGCCTGTAAATGTGTTCTGTAAACATTTATACAGAAGAAAAAAATGTACAAGGGCCAATAAACCTGACAAAATGTCAACCCTGGTTGCAATTAAGCAAAGAGCAGTAGGAAAGGTTACAATTGTGCCTCTTGGAGTGCCAGTGTGGCACCTCCATCACTCTCTACACCTGGCAGAGGTCCCGTGAGGCCTGGGCCAAAGTGCAGCAGGTTCTTCATCTAGCTATAAGCTGGACCTGGTTCACTTGGGCTAGAAGGCAGATAACCAAGGCCCTGCTAAATGACAACGAAATTTTCCTGATGTTGGTGGGCATCACTACAAACAAGCCTGTAATCCCAGCACTTGGGAGGCTGAGGCAGGAAGATGAATTTGAGACCAACCTGGGAATTTTAACCAGTTCAAGGGCAGCCTGAACCACATGGTGAGACCCTGTCTCAAAAAAACAAAAAGCCAGGCATGGTGCATGCCTGTCAGCACTTGGGAGTCTGAGGTAGAAAAGTCATTGTGAGTTCAAGACCAGCCTGGGTTACATAGTAATTTCCAGGCCACTCTGAACTACGAAGCCAGACCATTTCAAAAAGGAAAAGGAAAAAAAAAATCCATGTTGTGCAGTTACCAGTAGTGCAATGAGCAGCTTTTGTATACATGAGCAATGTCTGTATGGTGTTTCTAAAAATAAAATCACTAAGGCAGAGAATGTGTGCACTTCTGGTTTGATAAACACTGCCAATGCGCCCCCATACTGTGCCAGCTTCTGCTCCCATCGTGGGTAAAGGGCCAGCCTCTGTCCCTGCCTCTCATCGGCAGCCTGTTTACCACCTGCTCAGCCCCTGCCTGGCTGGTAAGCACAGAATGGTGTCTGTAGCTTTAAGTTTGCATTTCTCTTACATGTGAGGCTGAGACTCTTCATATATTTAAGTCTGGGGCACATACTGCTAAAGGGGTTAATGAGAGAACGGGAGCCAGCTATCACCTGCCTGGGAGCTCGGGCAGAGCTGGTGGCCTCTGTCCCCCAGAGGGTGGGAAACCTGAGGGACATCTTCAGAGCTTCGCACACATTCCCTCTGGCAGGGGCCAGAGCAAGAATTAAAGGGTGTGAGCATCTTGCTGCCATGTGCAGTCCCTCACTGTAGCATTTATTAAAGGGTTCTCAGGAATTCTGCTTTTGAAATTACTTGATTACTAGTCCACAACTACACTAGTGAATATTGATGTTTATTTATTTATTCACTTATTTGACACTGCAGAGTGAACCCAGGGCCTTCACACAGCTGTGTACCCAGCCTTTTCTTTTTCTTGTTTTTTGAGACAAATTCTAAGTTGCTGTTACAGCTTGTGTCTACATGTTCCCCCAAAGCCTCATGTGATCAAAGGGCTTTTTCAGGGCTGAATCTAGACTGTGATGCTGGGATTAAGGATGGGTGATTACTAAGTCAGTCCACTGGTTAGTTTGGCACTGCCCTAATCCCAGTAGCCTGCCACATCACCCTGCCTTGTAGACAGCTGACTATAAACTAAAACCTGTATAAACTATGAGCTCAATAAACCTTTCCTCCTTAAACTTTTGGGTGTCAGGTATTTTGTCTCAGCAGCGAGAAAACTAAGTTACTTTTTCTAAGACTGGCCTTAAACTTGTGGTCCTCCTGACTCAGCCTCCCAAATCACTGTGCGTCAGCCTGCTCATTTGTGGGTTTTTTCATTTGTTTTGCTTTTGACATGGGATCCCTCTGTGTTGCCCAGGCTGGTCTCAAAAGCACTGAGCTCAAGTGATTGGGGTTACTGGGACTACAAGAGTACACCACCACACCAGCTCAGTGAGCAATTGTTTCTTGGCGGGGGCTGATTTTTTATTACTTACTAATAGTGAAGTTAGTAGAGTGTTACATTTTGAAGACGTTTAATTTTTTCAGTTTCAAGATGGGATCTTTAGCATTTCCTGGAGTCTCCTCAGTCATTTCCGCCCTCTTCAGGAGAGCTGATCGTGTAGCTTCTCTCCAACTCTGCTTAGCAATGTCACGTTGATAGCTTGAAATTACTATGGTGGGAGTATTTACACCTCACAAATTGGCAAACCTTACAAAGTTGAGTTGGTTCTTTCCCCCAGGGAGCTGAATTACCGGCACACCACTGAGGAAGCTATAGTATTTCACCAAGTAAAAGCAGAAGTGAGCAATTTAGAAAATAGTAGAATCAGTGTGTGAATTTAAAAGCCACTTTGCTGAAAAGCACTGGTAAAATGTGTAGCAGTCACGGCCTGGCCTGAAGCCCATGGGTGACGTTGCTGTGGGATGTGAGGGGGGTTGTCTGGAGGAGGTGGCCAGGGCGGTGGCCATGCAGGGATGGGGAGGGAACACACAGAGCAGAGGTGTCTCCTGGTGACAGCTGTGAGCTGCTGCCCAAAGGATGCCAAAGCTTGCAGGAAGCAGAGACAGCAGGTGAAGTCCCCTGGGTTCTTACCACCTTCCAATTCTGTTTGTCAGAGTAGGAGGATTAGAATGGACGTGCGTTAGCTTGATTTACGATGCTTACTATTTAGACACGTTTTAGAGCTTGTGACTCTATTTGTACCCTGCCCAGGGCCACGTTTATGGCCTTCTCCCAGGAGCAGATGTTTGAATGGTGGCCTCAGAATTAGTGTGCTTATTCAGCCACTGCCACTGCCTTGCCCTGCATGTGAAGACGAGGGCCACAGTGGGCTGTGAATGGGAGGAAAAACCCTTGTGGGTTAAGAGCCCCATGGGCTAGGCCACCCAGGGCCACTCAGCCCAGTGCAGTTGAGGGAGGCAGGACCCCTGGGGCTTTCAACTGTTCATCACCCTGCGAGGGGCCTGTCCCTTACCCGGGGCCCCTTACCCAGTGGGCTGTGAAGGGGACTTGCAGGAGTACTGTGACTCTCCACACATTTCCTGACCTGAGAGTGGTTTGTAGAGCCAGGGAGGCTGACAGCATAGTGACAACACACACAAGTGTTGGGTGACATGGATCATCCCCTTTGTGAAACCAGCTTCAGCACGTGACAGTCCAGTGAGCGGCTGAGGTGGTCACAGACTGCAGATGAAGCGCTTAGCACAGGACACACCATGAACACAGAGGCACTGAATGTGCCAGGCTGTCACCACACATTTCTCAACTCAAGACAATGTCACTGTGTTAAGGAGACAAAGGCCGAAGCCCTGGAGGAGGAAAGAAGAGCTCTGTTTTGGGGCAAGGGGTGGATGGGGTGAGCTCACTCCCAACAGTGGCATCTGCGAATCCCCAACTGGTCTTGTGAATTCTTCAGAGACATCAGTCTCTGCCCTGGGGCTTAGGCTCAAAGTCTGAAACTGTCTCTTTCCCTTCGACTGCACCACTTAGAACTCACTGGAAATCAGCTTCTCTAAGGTTCAGGGTGGGTTCCCTAAACCTGACACCAAAGACCCTGCTAGCTCTACGTGAAAATGAGGGACCAGAATTGTTGCTATGAGTTTCTTTTTTCTTTTTTTTTTCTTTTTGGAGACTAGGTCTCACTATGTAACCAAGGCCAGCCTCAAACTTGTGGCAAGCCTCCTGTCTCAGCCCCTCTGGAATCTCATTGTTCAATTCTAAAGACATGTGATATTAAAAGTTTCCAAGAAGGAACAGAATTATTTCCCAAGTTTTTACAATGCAGAGCTACATCAGGTAATAACAACTATTTCTACCTAAGAACTTCTCACAGAAAGAGTGGAATGATTTTATTTGCCGTACTGGAGACTGAACTTGGGGCCTTTGTAGTGACAACCCCCCACACACACCCAAGCCCTGCTGCCACCTTTTTGGGACAGGCTCATACTAAGTCACTAAATTTCCCAGGCTGGACTAGAACTGGTGATTCTCCTGCCTCAACTTCCAAGAGTGCTGGGACTATAGGTGTGCATCTCCATGCCCATTAAATGAAATGATTTTGCTTTTTGGGGGGGAGGGTACCAGGAATCAAACTCAGGACCTTGCGCTTGCCAGGCAGGTGCTTATTCTGCTGAGCTAAATCCCCAGGCCATCCCTGGTCCTTTAAATGAAATGATTTTAACCAATCCATATCAGTTTTGTTTTCTGACCATCTTACTTTTCTCTCATCACTGAGACAAAATATGTGACACCCAAAATTAAAGGAGGAAAGGTTTATTTGGCTCACAGTTTGTAGAGGTTTCAGTCTATAATCAGCTGGCTCCAAGGTAGCATCACATCTAAGAGGAGAGACAGTTCATAGGGGCAGAAGGTAGCAAAGCAACCAAGCAAGGGACAGCCACAGCTCTTTCTACCCCTTATATTTTATCCAGGCAATTTAGGGTGGGTAGTACTCACACCCTTAATCCTAGGTCCCTTGATCCAAGCATGCACCATGAATCAATCACTGCCTCACAAATTCTAGATCCAGCCATCTTTGAAAAAGCCCCACCCATGACTGCATGAGGCTTTGGGGGGACATTTAGACACAAGGCATAGTGCTGACCTCATGAAAAATTCTGAACTCAGATTTATGGAATACTTCTGAAATTGCCTCCAACAGGCTGTTTGCAAAGTCTCGGTGATGGCAGCAAATTGGCATCCTGTGAATGGTCTGTTTTCGGAAAGCAGAAATTGGGCAGGGCCAAATCTCATGGTTAAAACAGATGATGAGGCTGGATTAAACAAGATGGGTTCTGTCATTGACTATCGTTTTTGGTTTGGTTTGGTTTTGTTTTTTTGTAGCTCAGGCATTTGGTCAGTCCTCTGAGTTTTTGTTTTGTTTTGTTTTGCTTTGCTTTGTTTTGTTTTTTTTTTCAAGACAGGGTCAATTTGCAGTGATCCTTTTGCTTCAGCCTCCCTAGTGCTGGGGTTACAGGCATGTGCTTCCTTGCCTGGAAGTCTTCTGTTTTGCCTTGGGGTTGGCAGGGCAGGTGGGAGCAGCTGCAGGAGAGCAAGGTGGTTGGGCTGGGCCTTACCTCTGTGGAGTCTTCACATGGCCAGACTCTCTTTCGCTGCTACAGGGCGCTACCACCAAAGCCAAGTCCTGGAGGACAGGAAGGTGGCAGGATGCACTTGGGCTATGAGGAACCAAGTTTTGGGGAATTTTCTGTGAGGCCATGAGAAACTGCTGCGGCTACTGTAGCCACCATGTGCACTGGATGGTGGCCCAGTGGGTACAGATGTGGGGCTTTCTGTGGGCCCAGGCAGCACCTCTGGACCTGTGGAGGCTGTGGGCAGGGTTGATCTGGGCTTGTGCAGCAGAGTCCCTGGATGGCCTCTGACTGAAGAAGAAGCAGGACTCATAAATACATGGAACAGTTTCTCACTCCTAAAATAGATTCCGTTGCGTTTGCTTTTACACTCTTTCCTGACAGCTTCCCAGAAACTCATTAATCATGAAACAGAGCACAATCTACACATATTATCTTGGTACCTAATTAGACCCATAAAATGATAATGCTTTTTTTTCTTAAAACAAAGAACTTACCCAGATAGTCATTTATCAAAAAGGACTGTGATAAGCTATAGACTCCACACGTCATTGTTTTTTGTTTTTTTGTTTGTTTTTGTTTTTTTGCATTTTCACCATTAGAGTTTTAAAGGTTTTTTTGGGGTTTTTTTGTACTGGGGATTGAACTCATGACTTCTCACATGCTAGGCAAACACTGTGCCATTGAGCTATATCCCTGGCCCGGGAATTTCTTAAGGGTGTCTTCAGAAAGCCTTACTTCCATGACCCAGCAGGAAAGCAGTTTGTAGCTTGGGCCTGGGAAACACTTAAAAATGCTGACAAAAGCCAGACATGGTGGCACACCCCTGTAATCCCAGCGTTCAAGAGGCTGAAGCAGGAGGATCTCTGCAAGGTGACCCTACCTTGAAAAAGTCCACAGAGTGGCCCTGAAGCAAGGCCAGCAGATGGCTGTAGCTGCTGGTTTCAAACAGGAGCCTAAAGAGAATTCTTTCTGTGGTCTGTTGGCCATTTCAGAACTTTGGAAATGGAATGGTCAATTCATCAGAAAGAAATAGCAGGTAAGTGTGGCAGACTTTAGGGGGCCTGCAGGGGAGAGACCCTGGCACATCCGGGACCTGCACAGTGTGGTTGACTCCCCTCGGGTGCTGGGAGAACAAGGAACTCCTTCTCTCTCTGGGAGGCGGCTGAAAGTGTGGCCAACTTTCTGCAGCCCAAAGGAGAGAGACCCTGACAGTCGGGACCTGCACCGGTGAGGTTGACTTGGGGTGCCGGGAGAACAAGGAGCTCTGCCCGTCTCTGGGAGGC
>PVJX010044779.1:0-13023 GCA_004027295.1 Dolichotis patagonum | reverse complement strand
TACCTTAGCTGCTATCAACTCAGCCTGTCCTCTGAACCAGCAGGTTGCTTACGGGTGTGGGGTGTGGGGTGTGGGGTGTGGGGTGTGGGGTGTGGGGTGGGGTGGCTATATGTGTTATTCTCAGCCCTTGTGCTGGTAGGCTCAATGGGAAGCACTGACTTTTGTCTTCCTGGAAGCCATGTGGCTTTCACATCTTACCAGAAAGGTTGGCTGTTTGGCTTCTTGTTGGATCCTCCCAGTCCCAGCATGGCAGATTCCAACTCCAGGAGTTTTAATGAATTAAAAAACTATTGAATTCCATGTTTGCCTGAAGAAGCCAGTGAAGCTACTGATTGATTGAAAATAATTATATGCACAGTAGGTTAAAAAGACTCTCACCTAGTTGTGTTGCTGTTTGGTTACTAGTACTGTTTCTGCCAAACCTGTGGTCAGAATATGGGTGCAGGCAGAATGAATTTCCTTGTACCTCAAACAACGTAGAAGCATGGCACAGAAGATAGGAAAATTTAAGAAGAAATGCTCATGTTGATATATTGAATCAAAGAAGAATTTAAAGAGTAGCACCACAAAGAAAGTGCATGTGAACCTATTTTCCAAGGTAACTGATGAAAGTAGCTATTCATTATGACGCAAGATTCAAAATATAGTCATGGGTTGTGAAAATTAGCCAGCTCTTAGGGACTACCTCAGTGTAGTTACCATAATTTACCCCTGTAATAAACACACTTTTTAATGCAGTAAATTTTGTTTAGTTATTTTTTTCACTGTTGTAAACCATCAGCATTGAGATATATACAATTTTATATATATAATATATATAATTATATATAATTTTATATATATATTATATATATAACATAATTTTATTTATATATAATAATATTGGAAACAATGTAATTATATATATATTTTATATATATAAATATATATATATATTTTATATATATATATAAAATTACATTGTTTCCAATATGGGAGTATAAGCTGTGTAAAGACTCTTAGAGAGTTTTAATTTGTTATATGCCTTTTTTCCTCCAAATTTGATTTTGCTAAAGTATGTTATTGCAATGTTGACTTTCTGTATAAGCATTGTGTATGTATGTTGTGTTGAAACTTGATTAATGAAGATGTGTCTTTTCCTCCATGCATTTGTTAAAGAAAATATCTTGAGATCTTGGCTTTTTGAATGACTGTGTATTCAGTGGTAACTGGTTACCAAACTGGGTACACACAATTAACCAACCAAAGCAATCTTCTTAATATGTTTTACCTTTTTCTTTATGCATGTACTTCATCTATTCAAGACTTAACATCTGTGCAGCTATTGTTAGAATACCTGAGTGTTTATGGGAGGAAAAATACATGTATTGTTTATTTTATTGTGTGAAGTGGCCTATGAAATGTTTTGCTGTGCTTTTTTCTGAGATCTCCTTTTAAAAAATGTTACTAGGGCCCTCTTTCCTGGTAAGCTGCTACAGCAGGTGAGCCAGGAAGAGGACCAGTCAGTGTCTCCCGAGATCCAGCCATGTTGGAACTTAGGGGGCTGAGTGAGAAAGCAGCCAGCCCTCCTTCCTGGTAAGTGGGCTGGCAGTGACGTGAGCAAGCCTTGGGCAACCAGAAGGAGAACCGGTCAGTGTCTCCCCGAGCCTACCAGGGCATGGGCTGAGAATCAAACATTCCCCACCCCATTAGCAACCGAGGGCCAGAGGTCTGAGCATCTCTTGGGAGGATGACTGTACGCAGAATATCAAATCTGGGGGATTTCCTTCTATCTTCTCTTTGAAGGCCAACATTGTTTTCACTGTTTTGATTTGTTCTGATTAATTATTTTGCTCTATTGAGTGTTCTGTTTTGATAGGTTTTATGATGTTCTGTTTTTGGTTTGCTTTTGCTATACCTGATTGAAAGGACAACTATTGTGAAGATAACAAGATATACTACAGCACCTATTACTGTTATCCTGGTACCCTGCTGTGAAGTTCTGTACTAGTTTCACTGCATTGTCTCCATTTGTCCTGTCTTGTTCTGTTGTATTTTACTACCTTCAAAATAAAAAACATTAAAAATGTTAATAGGTGTCTTTTTAAAAACTTTAAAAGTTACCTTTATTAGCCTGGTATGGTGGTACATACCTGTAATTCTAGTAAGCTGAGGCAAAAGGATTGCTGTGAGGTTAAGGCCAGATTTGGCTCCATAGTGAGTTTAAGGCCAGCCTGAACTACATAGCAAGACCCTGTCTCAAGCAAACAAAAAACCCTCCCAAATTTATTATTACTATTTTTTTTGTGTGTGTATATGGTACTGGGGATCGCATACAGGTCTTTTTCACTGAACTACAACCCCAGCCCTTTCTTATTTTTCATTTTCAGATAGGGTCTTGCTAAGTCATTAAGTTTCCCATTCTTATCTCGAGATCCTCCTGCCTCAGCTTTCCCAGTTACATTTGGAGGTATGGCTCTTGTCTTCTGGGAATGTATCTTTTGAGATTATGGCCAGATCGATGAAAATGTATGTCAGACAAAAATCTGTGTGTGTGACTGTATGGTACTCTTCACAGAATCTTTATATGTAATTACCAAAAAACTGAGAATGACCAAAATGCTCCTAAGAAATGATTAAACTGACTTATCCATACTATGGAGTACAATTCAGCAATAAAAATGAGTGAACTGAAAATCTATGCACCCTTCTGGATCATTCTCCAGAACATTCTGAGTGAAAAAAGCCAGTATCAAAAGTTCACATGCTCTGTAATTTCGTTTATATAATGTTCTCAATTGGCAAAATTATAGAGATCGAAAATAGATTAGTGACTGCTAGGGATTAAGGGTGGGGGGGGAGGGGTAGGCATGATTATAAAGGGACAGCACAAAGGAGATCTGTGTGGGGCTGGAACGATAGTAATTCTTGATTGAGGAGTGGTTACATGAATCCACACATTAGATAAAACAGCACAAAACTAGCATACACATTGTACCAATGTCAGTTTTCTGGTTTTGATTTTTTTGTTGTTGTTATGTAAGATGTAACCACAGGGCATAACTGGGCAAGGGTACAGGGACTTCTCTGTACTATCTTTGCAACTTTCTGGAAATCTATAATTTGTTTGCATAAAAAGGCTTTTGTGAAATGTAGTTGGCAGCCCGTAAGGTATCCCCCACGATCTCTGTCTCCTGTTTTCATTCCCTCGGTGACCCCCTACCGCCCCAGCAGTACAGGCCCAGTTTAGTGACTCACTTGTAATGAGTAGAATTGAACAGAAATGACACTGGGTTACAGAACCTGCAGGTTTCTTCTTGGTCCACCTCTTCATTTCGCCTGTCTTCCTCCGAGGGAGGAAGCACTGGACAGCAGAGCACTGGACAGCAGAGCACTGGACAGCAAAACTGGGCAATGTCTCCAGCCAAAATCCAAGAAGGACAACAGCTTAGAGAGTCCAAGCCCAGTTAATCCCAAGGTGACTGCAGCCCCGGCAACACCATGTGAGCCGCCCCTTCCAGGACATTCAGAAGCTCTGTTTCCTAACACCCAGGAAGTAGACAGTGCATATTGGTTGTTCTTAGCTGCTGAAACACATGAATGAAACAAAGCAACAGTAAGAAAGGCTACGAAGTAGAAATGCATGAGGCATACTTGGAGAAAGTGGGTAGGCCAGTCCCATGGACTTTATCTTTGCAGGAAATCAGTGGGAAGTGAGATGTCATGTGTATGTGATGACTGACTCAAAGGATTTCTGTCCTAGTTACTTTCCTTGTGACTACAATAAAATACCCTACACCTACAAAATAAAGGTTTATTTTGGCTAGCAGTTTCAGAGGTCACAGCCCATACATGGCCAGCCGGCTGTAAGGGAGAAACCCTGCGGTGGAAAAGCCTGTAGGAGCAAAGCTGCTCAGCTTAGGTGGCCCGAAGCAGAGAGAAAAGAGGAGCAGGGGAGGGAGACAGACCTTTCCTGGTCACACCCAGTGACCCACCTCTTCCCACCAGGCCTCGCCATGGGCGCCATGGTCCACTCACCTTGTACTCACCTGTGAGCACATGATGGTTTTGGGGGGCACTGTGGATCTAAACCGTAACAACTGCAAATTAAAAAATGGGAAGTCAGGACTCCACTGGAGAGCAGCAATGCTACTGTCTGTGAGTGCAATGTGAGGAAAATGCTCTCTTTAAGAAACCATGGTTTGAAGGGGACGTGGGCCAGATTGGAGTGGGGAAAAGCTTGGCTCCTGCTGGAGCCACTGGGGAGGCTACCTTCATGGCCAAGGAGAGGTGAGAGGACAGTGTTGAAAAAGGAGGGGACAGACTGCCAAGGACACCCAGCAGCTCCAGGTTGTCAAAGTTAATTGAGCTTGTGACATGGGTACTATTATTATTGAATTTATTATTATTATTCTTGAAGTTATTAATAAAACAAGAGTGCTTCATGTACACTTACCTTGGGAGAAAACTTATAATTAATTTCCCACTTCCTATGACGGCTATTCACATTGGCTCAGCTGACAACCCGCATAAGGGCATAACTCAGCAAAGTTGGCTTTCTGGAGAATCTGCATCTCTCAGGCTCTTTCTGGGTTCAGAGAGGGCCACTCTGCTCCTCAGCACCCTCCCTGTTTTACGGATGAATCAGGATATTTAGGAGTAAGCATTCTGAAGCCATATGGAATTGTTTCTCATCCTTACCTGGACTCTAACATCTTCAGGGTAGTTTTTTTGACTGCATAATAATTGAGTAGTCCTATCTTAAGAGCCCTGTGAGGGTCAAAATTGGTATACACAACTTCTGGTGTGAGCAGGCCCTAAAAATGGGTGCTATTTGGATTATTAATCCAGATAAAGGGTGGGTCATGGTTTTACATTTTGTTTCCTAAGAAAAAATTACATGGATGGTGAGGACAATGTGAGATTAAGTGTAGATAAAGAAAAGAGTCTGATAAATGGGGACTGTGTTCTGTACCTGATTCAGCACAGATGAATCTTCAGAGAGATTTTGGTCCATCCTTCTTTGCTGACTTGTTAGAAATTGATCATGGGGACACTTGGAAGTTCTTGGAGCGCCACATTTATATGTGTATCAAGGTTTCGACATCACTTACTGAAGTACAGTATGTCAAATTAAAGGACTAATGATAATTTCTGCCCCTGGAAGGAGAAGATAAGCAATAAATCCCTCAATAATAAGATAATTAGGTAATAGGCCTATTGCATTTTTATTCTGGCTCTCCAAGCAAAAAGTTGGAGGGAAGACTCCTATCATTTATTATTTATAAATAAATGAAGAATTTAGCCCTGAAAGAGACAACTATTTGTAAATCCCTCCTTGTCTTCATAGAGGCTTCATAGAGGCTACAGCTGAGCAAAACCCATCGTCCTGTTGGTAGAGTCCTGTGCTCTGTTCCTTTGCTTAGTTTGGAATCAGAATGAATATATACTACTTCTTTTTGCAGCACTGGGGAGTGAACCCAGTGTGCACTAAACTACATCCTTACCCCTTTTTATTTTTATTTTAAATTTTGGGGCAGTGTCTTGCTATGTTGCCCTGGCTTGGTTTGAATTTTTAGTCCCCCTACCTCATCCTCCCAAATAGCTGGGATTACAGGTGTGCACCCATACCTGGGGAGAATTTAAAATTTTTGATATTCTGTACATTGCATTGACTATTTGAGTATGCTCATATGTAGGAACAGTTGATGAGTAAATATGTCACATAATTAATAATGCAGCTTTTGTCAGATACTTATTGAGTGCTCGCTCTGTCTCTGTCTCTATCTCCATTTTGCTAGATACTTAAGTTAAAATTTAAAACACTAATTAGACATGGCTCAGGCTTTGAGAACCATACAGTCTCCTGAAAGTTGAAGTATATGTATGGAGGTTATTATAAGTAATAATAAATAATGAGGCATGATTCAGTGTAGAAAGGAAAGAACACATACTATGACATACTATGACACTGTAGAGGCAGAAAGATGATATTTTCTCATAGAAAATGCATTGGACTTGAGCTTGCCAATGAGGCTGGGAAGAAAGGCAGTGAACTTGCGTGGCAGTGGGGAAGGACCATGTGACACAGCAGGGTATGAGGATGAATAGGGGAAGTGAGAATTTTGCTGCCAATAGGGTTTGAATGTTAGATTTTATTTGTCCAGCTGTGAGGAACAACAGCAAATGTTTGTACGCTGATGCATTGGTTGAGGTATTCTAGGATGCTTGTGGCGCCGGGATTGATGAACAGATGGTGCCTGTCTTAGAGTGCTCAGGCCATCATCACAAAGCACCACAAACTGGTGGCTTGCGCTGGAGTTCTGGAGACTGTGGGTCCAGCATCAAGGTGTCAGACATGTTGGTGTCCAGTGAGTGTCTCCTTTGGGTTGAAGATGGCATCTTCTTGCTCCCATGACCTTTCCTCAGTACAATTAGATAGGGCGAGAGGGAAAGTTCAGATACCTGTTCTTGTGAGGGCGCTAACGTGACTCATCGGGACTTCAGGGACTGTGGCTGAAAGTGCGGAAGCCAGTTGAGCCCAGTCGTGATTACCTAAGGAGTGAGCTTGGGTGAGGGCTGGAGGGAGGTGGGGCTGGGCTGGCAGAACGAAGTGGTGCCAAGGCAGAGGCGATGTCCTCCTGCAGTGGGAGTGAGCCCTCTCCCTGGTCCATCTCACACTTCTTCAGTCATGTGTCCCTCAGGGCCAGGGACGCAGGAAGCCACCTGAAGGATGTGTGCAGACTGAGGGAAATGGAGGGTGCTGTGTGCCTTACGCTGCATTGGGAATGATATGGAATGGAAATAGCTCAATATTTTACTTCTAAAGCTTCGCTTTGGAGCTTGGGTATTTGTGCCAAGAGGTGTCTAGAATGGCTGCACCATCACAAATGGAAACTATCTTCTACAACTGAGATCAGAAAACTACGGAAGTCAGGTGGTAACTATTTTAGGTTTTGTAAGCCAAGGGGTGATAGTGAGGATGTAATGTAGGTGTCTACCTAACGAGAGAGAAGACACATTTCTATAAAATTTCTATTGACAAAATTAGAAACACAGCAGCTTCCTGCAATGTTTTGTAATAAGGTTTACTAAGAAGAACAGGATTCTTTGTGGGGAGGATGGCATTCACTTAAATGGAATTCAGAATCAAGCACAAATGTTCATCTCTTCATGCTGACTTGGAGTCAGATTTTATGTATTTCACCTTTGAAAATGTCTCTGCACAATGCTTGTTACTGCCAAGTACTGCCATTAATCCACAACCATAGTTTTCACTGAAGACATTCATCACTTGGAAAGCACTGACAGAATTCTTTTAGGTTCTTCCCTTGTTAGGTGGCTTCAGTATGTTAACATTGCCTATGAAAGAAGATGTGAAGTTGGTTATACAGTCTAATGGAGTTTTGGAAAAAAATTATTCAATGAATGTTCTCAAATATTGTTCGAAAATAAAAAATAATTTAATGAACCACAAATATTGAGATTCTGGAATCATCCATTTTCTCCTTTTCCTTTTCTGTAAAAAAATTATTTTGGAGCAAATCATGGACATTATGCTAGATAACCCTGATCTACAAAGTATGGACTTTACTATTCCTTTAGCAAGAAAAAATCTAAATACTTTTAATTGGAAAGTTTTTGTTTCCCTCTCTTGACACCTGGCAGTGTAAGGCTTGAGAACAAGATCAAATCTGTTACAGATGAAAACGCATTCACCATTCCTTTGCAAAGCTAGCTATGGAAGGTGTGTCTTATTACTTTTACATGTCTTTTTAAAAGAAGGTAACTTTTAATTTTGAGATCACTGCACTACCCTGGGAAGATGCATGGAAATGTATAGGAGCTTCTCCATCCAGCCTTCCTTACATTTTGTATAAACACAGGACAGTGTGAACCAGGAAGTCAATATTGTTTCTACCCCCGTAGTGTACTCAGCTTTCACTAGTTGTGTACACACTTGTGTTTGTGGTTCCACGCACTGTCACCATGTGTCATTTTGTGCAATCATCACTGTAGTCTAGATACTTCAATGAACTACCACCACTGCCAGGAAGATCGTACCAGCCCTATGCTTCCATCTCTGCCCATAACTCCTAGGAACCAATTACTAGTTTTTCTTCTCTCTAATTATTTTCTTTCACAAGTGTTATACAAATGGACTTGTGTAGGATACCTTTGAGATCGGCTCCCTTGCCCCAACATAGCATAATTTCCTTGATGCCCCATCTATGTTGTTATGTAGATCCATAAGTTTTTACTTTTTTATTGCTGAGTAATATTTCACTGTCTGCATGTGTTTATAGAACCTCTTATTCATTGAAAAATATTCAGTATTTTTTGAATTTTGGACTATTATAAATAAAGCTGCTAAGAATATTGGTGCAAAACTTTCTGTGTGAAGGTGTTTTTTTTTTTCTAGGATAAATGCCCAAGCATGTAATTATAGGCCATAGAGTTAATTCACTTGTAAACTGAAAAAGAACTGAAGCTTTGTATGGTGGCATCTGCCTGCAAACCCAGCACTCAGAAGGCTGAGGCAGGAGGATCACCACGAGTTCAAGGCCAGCTTGGGCTACATAGTGAGTTCAAGCCCAGCCTGAAATACTCAGAGAGACTTTGTCTCAAATAAATAAATTAATTAAAAATAAATAAATGGACCTGAAAACAATATTTTCCAGAGTGGCTATACCATTTATACTCCCTAAACAGTGCCTGAATGATCCGGTTTCTCTTACCAGATTTTGCCACATTTGAGTTAGTATTACCATTTTAGTCATTCTAACAGGTGTGCACTGATAGCTCATTGTGGTTTTAATGGGCATTTTTCTATCAGGTAATGATGACAATCGTGTGTGTGTGTGTGTGTGTGTGTGTGTGTGTGTGTGCAGCCTCTTTGGTGAAACTCCTTTTCACATCTCTTCATATATATTTCATTTAAGGTTTGAAAGTTCTTTAGACACACAGAGACACCTTCTTTGTTGGATATATGGTTTGTATCCCATCTATTGCTTATCCTTTCACTCTTTTTACTAAGGTCTTTTGTAGAGCAAAATTTGAAATTTTGCTGAGGTCCAATTACTCCTTTTTACCTTTGTAGCTCGTGCTCTTGGGGTTAAAGATGTGTTTGCTCTGTAGCACATTCCTAAGTTTTTCCCTGAATGTAATTGTTCTTCAAGAATTGGGCATATATGTGTGAATATACTTCTGGTTCTTTATTTTTGTCCCACTGATATGCATCTGTCCTTTCATCAACCTTGATTATCATAGCTATATGGTAAGACTACTGATTCCCCCTGCTTTACTTTATGTTTTTAAAACCAATTTGGCTCATCTTGCATATCTCTCTCTGTCCATATAAATTTTCCTCTGTTTACATTAAAATTCACCAAGATTTGGATGGGAATTTTATCAGACATGTATAAAAATTTAGAGAAAACTGGTATGTTTGCTGTACTGCACCTTCTAATCCATGTACATGATATAACTATCCAAGTATTTATGACTCCTTTCATTTATCTCATCAAGATTTTGTAATTTTTATCATATACCCTGTACAGTTAGATTTATAACCAAGTATTCAAGTATCAAGTATTCAAGTATCATATACCCTGTACAGTTAGATTTATAACCAAGTATTCAAATATTCAAATATTCAAGTATCAAGTATTCAAGTATCATATACCCTGTACAGTTAGATTTATAACCAAGTATTCAAATATCTTTGAAGAGGTTGTAATTGGCAGTATATTTTAAAGTTTGGTTTCTACATTTTTTGGTAGATGGAAGTGCAATTCATTTTTTGTGCTAATTTTGCCACTTGAAATCTTACTGAACTCATTAGTTTTGTGAAGTTACTTTTTTTTGTAGATTTCTTAGGATTTCTAAATAAACAATCATGTCAACTGCAAATAGAAGTACCTTTTTTCCTCTTTCTTTCTCTCCCTACCTTTTTTCTAAGTGTACATCTTTTATTCCTTTGTGTTTCCTCGTTGCCCTGGAGAGTACTTTCAGAAGTATGTTACATAAAAGTTGTAAGACATCCTCATGTTGCTCTTGATCTTGGCAGGAAAGACTTTTCCATTATTAAAGATGGTGTTAGACATAGTATTTTCATGGACGTTCTTTATGAGTGGAGCGGATTCCCCTTACTAATAATTTGCTATGTTTTAAAAATTATGAGTTGATATTGAATTTCATAATTATCCATTGACTGGTATGGGCATATAATATTTTTTCCTTAGATTGGATTATATTGATTGGTTTATTTGATTGTTGAAGGTGTCTTCAACTTTTAGAATAAACTTTACTTGATTATTGTATGTATTTTCAAATATATATGTATATCATTGAATTTTGTTTTCTAATAGTGGATTAAGAGTTTTTACATCTGTGTTTATGAATGATATTCATCAGTGGTTTTATTTCTTATACCCTGTCTGGTCTTAGCATCAGCAAAATACTATTTTTATGAGTTGAGAGATATACATCTCTTCTATTTCTTCAGGAAGATATTATGCACACTGAGACTAATTCTTCTTTGAAAATTTGATATAACTTTCCAAGGAAATCACATATTAAGAGATATCTTTCTTGAAGTTTTAAAATCATAAATTCACATCCTTAGAGTTCATACAATGATTTATTTCCTAATGGGCAAATTGTAATAGTTTGTACTTCTAAAGAATATGGTACATTTCATCTAAGTTCTTAGATTTTAATGTCTAGCATTGCTAATGGTAAGATTTCAGAAAGGTTTCTTCTTTTATTTTCTGGGAGATTTTGTGTGAAATTGTTGCTAAGCTTTCTTAATGATCTCAGCCTGGAGATTATTCTTTTGAGAATTCAAAAAAATTATATGTTCAGCTTAATAGCTGTAGAATTATTTAAGTTATTTGGTTTATCTTCACTGAGTTTTGGTAGTCTGAATTCTCCAGAAACCGGTAATTTCTTCTGAATTGTTTGTAGGTATAAAGTTGGCAACAATATTTCTTTGTTATGCTGAAGAATCTTTTGTAAGTTCTGATTTTTCTTGAGTTTAAGAATTTGCCTTTTAAAAAAATCATTGTCAACTTGTTTAAAGATTTATTAATTTTACTGATTTCCCCCAGAGCACCAATTTTTTTCATTATTTTTGCATTTTCAATTTCATTGATTTTTGTTTTTGTCATTTCCTTTTGATTGCTTTTGGTTTATTTTGCTTTGCCTTTTCATGTTTCATGAGATCAAAACTTAGATTTTTTAATTTGAAATCTGCTCTCTTTTTCCACTAGAACCATAGAGCCCTGTACATTTCCCTCTTATCACCACATCTGTTGTATTTTCATTTTCACTTAGTTGCAGTTGCTTGTAAAAAAAAATTCCTATGCACTTTTTCTTTGACTCATGGATTGTTTAAATATGTCTTACTTAACTTCAAAGTGTTTGCAAAAAATTTCTCTCTCTTTCATTTGTTTCTAGTGTGATTATGTTGTTGCCAGAGAATGTACTGTATGATTCAATTGTTTCAAACCTGCTGAGGTTTGTTTCATGACCCAGCGTCCTTAATGGCTATTGCATGCACATTTTGTTGTCGTTAGTGATGTTCTGGAAGGCGCAGCTGGGTCCTGTCGGCTGATGAGGTTGTGGGGTCCTTTAGCTCCTCTTAGCTTGTGACCAGTGGTCCTATTGATTGCTGAGAGTGGGCTGTTGAGGTCCTCAACTGTAATGTACTTCTTTTTAAGTCTATTAGTTTAAGCTGTGATATTTGATGCATGCAGAGTTAAAATTGCTATGGTAGATATGCTTGCCATCAAACATCCCTCTTTGACAAGATATCTCTCTTTTTACCCTGATTTTCCTTTGCCTGAAATCCACTTTATATGACATGTATGTTCCCATTCCTGCTTTTTAAAAATTAATAGCATAACCTCTGACATTCTTTTACTTTCAGCTTGCGTATATTATTATGTTTCAAATGAATTTAGAAAATACATGTCTTTTTTTTCATCTCTATGCCAACTCATGTGTTTTATTGGTGCACTTAGGCCATTTATATTTATATGATATGATTTTGATCAGGCTTTATATTATTTCTTTCCTATTTTTTTCTCATTGATTTTTTTACTCCTTGATTTTCTGTCACTTAGAGTTTTTTGGTTCCACTTTAGCTTCTTTATAACTTAGCTTCTTTGAATATTTCATTTTGTGTTCTTTTCATTCTTGATTTATGTATGTACTATACATACCCATAATGTATCACAGCCTTACTGGATTTGACATTTTATCACTTTGAATACTCTCTAGACCTCATTTCCATTTCCTTCCTATTTCCTTCCTTAGTTTTAAAATATTAATTATCTTAAGTATTTATTTCATATACATTGAACATCACTTCAAATGTAATTATAGATTTTACTTCAACCATAAAACATGATTAAAGTAATGCATTAAAGGATAATTTATGATATTTACTTCCATTTTTATTTTTGCTTTGTTCTTTTTCTTTCTTAAAATTTCCAGGTTTCTGTTATCATGGTCTTTCTGCTTGAGTACTTTCATTTAGCCAACATTTTAAGGCAAGTGTGCTAGCATTGAGTTAGAGGATTTCTTTTTTCCCTCTTTACTTCTCAAGGATAGTTTACCTAGGTATTGAATTCACAGTTGACAGTTCTTTTCTGTCAGCACTTGAACGTTATTGTATCATTTTTCTGTAGGCTCTGACTTCAAATGAGAAATCTGCCTTCATGAACAGATTGGAACGTGTCGCATCTCTGTGATCACTTTTAAGATTCCTTCTCTTTGATTTTCATAAATTCAACGCGATGTGTCTTTCCAGAGCTTTTTTAGTTTTTTTTATTTTATTTTTTTAAATTTTATTTAAAGAGAAAAAAAAAGCAATACAGAAAAAAGGGTAGAAACAATATAGAACCTCAAAAAAACCCCAAAATCACTAGTTGACAAACCACATACTGTCCTCCCAGAAATAGCTGCTCATGTTACAAAATTAAGGCATACAAAGTGAACACACAGTGACGCTGCAAACAGTTACAAAAAAAACCAGGA
>PVJX010044778.1:0-13037 GCA_004027295.1 Dolichotis patagonum | reverse complement strand
AGACCTAGACAGAGACAAAAAACAAAAAACAAAACAAAAAAACAAAAAAAAAAACCCAAAAAACTTGTTCAAAAGGTTGTTGTTTAATTTCCGTGTATGCATGCAAGTTTTGCAATTTCTTTTGCCATTAATTTCCAATTTCAGTGCACTATGGTCAGATAGTACTCATGGGATAATTTCAACACACTTGCATTTACTTAAGAATGTTTTATGGGATAATATATGGTCTATTTTGGAGAATGTGCCATGTGCAACTGAGAAGAATGTGTATTCTGTTGTGGTTGGGTGGAACACTCTGTAAACATCTACTAAGTCCAGTTGCTCACAGGCATGATTCAATTCTGTTACTTCTTTGATGACTTTTTGTCTAGTTGATCAATCTCTTTGTGACAATGGGCTGTCAATGCCCCCTGTAATAATTGTGTTCTTGTGTATTTGGTTTTTCATATCTTTTAATATCTGTGTTATATAGTTGGGTGCTCCTGTGGATGGTGCATATATATTTCTAATTGTTAGTTCTTACTCTTGAATTTTTCTGCTTACAAGTATTTAGTGACTTTCTTTGTGTCTTTTAATCATTTTAGTTTTCAAGTTCACATTGTCTGCAAATAGAATAGTTACTCCCTGTTTTTTTCTGGGTTCCTGTTGCATGGAATACTGTTTTCCATCCTTTGACTTTTAATCTATGATTTTCCACTTTGATCAGATGTGTTTCTTGTATACAGCATACTGTGGGATCTTGTTTCTTGATCCATTCTGCCAACCTATTTCTTTTGATAGTTGAATTGAGGCCATTTACATTTATGGATATCACTGATATATACTGGCTCAAGTTTGTCATGTTATGTTCCAATAGTTTGCTTTCTGCTTTTCCCCCTTAATTGCTTGTCCTACCTGGTGGATTCTTTCTGCTGTTCTGGGGGTTGTGGTCAGTTTTATCTCTGTCTAGTATGTGTTTCAACACTCTTTCTAGGGTTGGTTTGGTGGAGGTCAATTTCTTCAGTTGTTCTTTGTCATGGAAGTATCTTATTTCTCCGTTAAATTTGAATGAAAGTTTTTATGGGTACATCAATCTGGGTTGGAAGTTGTTTTCTATCAGGGCTTGAAATATCACATTCCAATCGCGTCTTGACTTGAGGGTTTGTGCTGAAAAGTCTGCTGTCATTCTAATGGGCTTTCCTGGATAGGAGACTTGTGTTTTTTCTCTAACAGATTTTAGTATTCTGTTTTTATGTTATGTCTGAGATCTTAACTATTATGTGTCTGGGTGTAGATTTATGTTGGTTGTGACTGTTTGGTGTTTTGTATGCCTCACTTATCTGTATATCAGATTTTTTCCCCATGTTTGGAAAGTTTTCTCCTATTATTTCTGTGAATATTTTACATATGTCATTTGTATTGACTCCAGCATCTTTACTAATGCCTATTAATCTTTTATTGTTGCTCTTGGCATCATCTTGAAGCTTCTGGATTGTCATTTCATGCTGCTTTGTTATTTTTCAAAGTTCTATCCTTTCATGATCTCTAATGGCAATCCTGTCCTCAAGGTCCAAAATCCTATCCTCAGCTTCATTTAAGTGGCTTTGCATGCTTTGGATAGAATTTCTTGTTTCTTGGATGTCTCTTTCAGTTTGCTTCATGAGTCCTGCTAGTTTTCTACATTGTTCATTCAAGGTTTCAATCAGTTTCCCATGTTAGTGTACTTTTTCTCTATTTCTTCTTTGACTGTGCTCAGCAACTCCTTTACTAAGGTTGTTAATTCTATCTTTACCTGGGTGAGTACTTCTAATTTGATTCCCTCTATGGCCTCGCAGATTTGTTTCTTAATTTCATTCACTATATTTTCAGAAATTCTTGGTGTGTTACCTTTGGGGTTCTCTAGTTCAGTGTCTCCTGTATTTGCATCTGTTGCACTGGATGTTTGTGGTTGCATTCTGCCTTTTCTTTTTGCCAATTTCCTCTTTCAAGTTAGTGTTTTCTTCTTCAGACACATCAGTGTGAACTGTTGCTAGTGTGTATCTTGGTGTCCTACCATAGGGTTGATGTTTTCTCTGTTGCTGGGTCCCACAATGAATAGGTGGGCCAGTCACCTGGTTCCCTGCTGCAGGGCCTGTTTGGTGAGTCCTGTATTCTTCCTGGGCTGATAAGCTTAGTAGTATTGATGCAGGTCAGCTTTTAGTTCCTGCTAGTACTTTATTTTTGGGTTATTCCAGGTCATCAAATCTCCCTGTCTATAGTGTTTTTATTGGCTGAGGCCCTACTGTGTCCCTATTGTGTGCCTGTGTGTCTCATAAGCCCTTTTGATTTTCTTGAATTTGGGGGAGTCCTTCTCGGCACACTCCTCACTCTTCCTGATGTTTTCTGTGTGTAGGAAGGGGTCACCCTCACTCTTGTCAGACTTACCAAGTTCTTACAGTTAGTTGGAGGGAACATTACTATTGGCCCTATTTAGCTATTGTACACCTCTATTTTAAGGGCATACTCACTGTACTGTCTGGAGCCAGATCTTGTTTTGGTGAGACAGTCACTTAATCTCCCTTCAATGTAGCACAGGTAGTCCGCTGTAGACCAATGTTCCTCTGGGTACAGAGTTCCAAGTTTTCCCAGTGCATGCTGTGATTCTCCCACCGCCTCTGCCTGAGTGCACGCAGTCAGGGTCCAGGGTGTGTTCCCGTCCAGCCAGCTGCCTGGGGTTCGCCAAACAGTCTGCATAGGCCCACCCCATCCCACTGGTGCACCTTGGGGTGTTTTCAAATGCAGGGTGTGGTCTTACTGAATTAACACGTTTAGAAGGAAATCCTCCACAGTTGCTACAATGTAAGTTGTTCTCCACCATATAGAATCTTGAAACACTAGCCTCAGACCTGAAAAGTCAATCAAACAATACAGGAGTCAGGTTGATATTTTACTTCAGTGGCTATCATCTTATCCTATGCATCTGCAAATCTGCTGGACACCCATGGGCGTCCAGACAGTGGGGGCTTGGTGCATGTTGTAGCCCAGCTTACATCTCAGTCAGCCCCCTGGAAGGTACTGGCTGATACATAGCCACTGCTGGTTCACAGGAAGAGATTGGCTTTTTCTTGGTTCTCTTCCCAGGTCCCATGTTTGCTGCTAGCTCCCAGGAATGGATTGGCCATGTGTACAACTGCCACTGACTCACAAAAAGGGGTTCACTTCTTCTTAGTTCTCCCTCTGGAATGCATATCTGTCACTAGCTCTCAGGAAGGGGTTGGCCCTTCCCTCAGCCACTGCTGGTTCACAGGAAGGGGTTGGCTTCTTCTTGGTTTTCTTACTGGGACCTGGACTCTTCATAAATTATAGTCTGTGTGCTGCATTAGGTGTCCAGTGAATTATATATCTCAATATATTAGATAATTCATGGTTGCTGCCATAAGCCAATTCTGTTACCTGAATGTTTATGTTAAATCTTCAATGAATTCCCAAAGAAAATTTGATTGTTTTACTGCAATTGAATGTGTTTCTCTCATTATTAAAACTTCAGTTAAACAGCCTAAAATACTAACATGTCACAAAACATTTTCTTTCTAAACAGACATCTTTTTTTCTTCCTCTTCACAGCATTTTCAAAATAGTACTGTATCCTCAGTACATTTTACATACATTGTAAACATTTCAACTGCAAAACTAATATACTACATTCCATCCATTATGGGAAACAAACCAAGTGACATCAGAGTGTCTTCACAATGGACAATTAAAATGCTCATGCCATTCAGAGGAATTGCAAACTCATAAAATATTGTTCTATGCCTTCATCCACCTTATTCTCCAGGCCAGAAACTATGTAAATTCTGGCTCTTCCCTAAGTCAAAATGACCATGAAATGTAAACCTTTTAAATTGATTCATGTCATCAATACATCCAGTTTAGTACAATTAAACCCATTAACCAAAGAGGACTTCCAGAACTCCTTCAGAACACAGCAAGAATGATGCAATGAGTGAGTTCCAAGTGTAGGAAATTGTTTTGAGGAAGGATTAATGGAAATCCATCTTTTTCTGTGTTATTTTGAAATGTAACCACACTGTACTTATCAATCACCCTTCACAGTATGTTTTTAAAATGTAACCACCTATGATGATAACTTGCATCTGTATTTCTGGATATTAATGTCAATTTTTCAAGTTTTCCATATGATTAATGATTTTACTCTATTCCTTTGAAGTTATATTTGACAAAGTTTGGAAAATCTGTTTTTTATTGAAAAGAGTGATGTTTATCTATTTAACTTTTAATATTTAAATTAAGTTTTAGTAATAATGTCATTTATAATTTCTACCTAATCTTAGTATAAATTTGAAAAATTCTTATACTTTGTTTTTTTTCTGAGAATTTGAGAGATACTAGAACTTTGTTAGATTTTCTCTAATCCATCAGTTCACTTTATAATGATCTTTTAATTTGCCTATAATTTTTACCAAAGTATAGCATTTTCAGAGCACTTAAAACTTAATTATTACTACATATTTGCAGTACATGATCTTCACATTTCTTCTTTATAAAGCCATATTTCTTTGTCATGTTTTCAAAGACTTTTCTCACCTAGTCAAATGTTGTGTTACAGCAGCCCTGGATCTGATTGTCTTCAAATCTATTGTTCATCCTTGTACTCCTCTTAACATTAGTGTGTGCATCTGATTCTTAGGTCTGTGATTTTCCATATTCTGTTACCTGACTATGCCACATAATAAGATGAAGCAGAGAGACATAGACCACAGGGGAATATGCACACCTTCAATTTATTTCTCTTCGTATCATTAAGCCTTCCATTGCTGCAACTTTTCTGTACTCAACTTCCATCATTACACTATGATGCTCCAGGTCTTGTCAGCCCTAACTTCAAGGCAGAGGTTACACTACTGCCTTCTTTTTTTCTATAGATCAGATTTAGGACAGATGTTTCTGTAAGTTTTTAGCAATGCCTGTACTGATTCTGCCCTCATACACTTAGGTGTCACTTTTCAAGCCAGTATCTTCTCTACTATGTATTTAGATTGTTATGACTGACCAATTGCAATAATTTATTTTTACATTAAATCCTCCTGCATTGCTAAAGACAATTCACTTTTCTCACTTCACTTAATGTATCCACCACACCTTCTCTAAAATTACCTAGAAGAACATCTTAAAATACACAGATTTTGATCTGGAAACTTCTTTTAAGCAAAAATTTATCATTTCCCTCCTCTTAATAGCCTTCTTTAGATAATTTTGTATACTTGGCAGCATTTACATGCATGGGAAACATTCTAAGAGTCTGTGGAATATGTTTCAGGACCAGAGTTTTGACAAACAGAACAAAAGACATCAGAGATATATTTATTGTTCTAAACATATTGTTCTAAAAAGGACATACATGAAATATTAAAATATTTCAAAAATTCAGAGAAAGAATACAACACAAAGTGTAAAATTAGAAGGTATCAAATAAGGTAAACTCAAAAGTGATATTAGAAAACAGAAGAAAAAAACTAGGAAATCCAGAAAATTTTAAACATTATCAATTAAGAAAGAAATAAACATACATAATATTAGTTAAATAACATTTTATAAATTACAATAATGAGATGCTTAATATAAAATAGGAAAACACTGAATCTATGTTATCATGTTGCTGCATGATAAACAAATGATGGACAAGATATGATGCCTAGCTACAGATTAATTTAATATACTATTATTAGAAGAAATACAGGATCAGTGCATTACAGTTTTCAGTCCCACGATGGAGTTTAATTAATGGACATTAATATCTGAATATCAAGGTTGGGAAGCAGGATTATTCTTAAATGTGCTTTACAAGTGTCCTTGCAAAGCTCATATAATACAGCCAGTGGTACAAATGACAGGCAGTGGTATATGGAAGAGCCAGGGCCTGATGGAGAGAAGTTAGACCACTGGAAAGTGTGACTTTGAAGAAGTTATTGGGACCACACTACCTTCCTCAACTTCCTTAATCCTTGGCTGCTGTGAGGTGACCAATTTTCCTCTATTATTTGCTTTTTCCTTGATGTACTATCTAATCCAGTCCCAAAATGAACAGATCAAGTGACAGTGGACTCAAAGCTCAGAATCAGTGAGCCAATAAACCTTTCCACCTTTTAAATTTCTGATGTCAGGGATTCATCACAACAACCAAAAAGTGACTACCACAACAAATGTTACAAATCTAACAGAAGTCTGAAGCATCATCACTGCAATGGCCTGACCATTGAACAAACATCTTGAAAAAAACACTAGCTTGAAGAAGCTTCTACCTGTAACTATTAATGATAATGTTCAGTGTCAAGTATGCATGGTTTAACATACTGTCTTCTACATTATTACATGACTTATAGTCCTATAAGAATCATTTTAGCGGAGTTTGAGACCAGCGCTCCCAGTGTTTGAGTTCCTGCTCTGCTCCTTAGGACACTGGACTGGGCTTTGGAGGTTTTGTGGACCTCAGTACAACACATCTGGCTTCTGTCTTTCAATTCAGGGAGGCAAGAACCTGCAAGGGGGTCAGGATGGTGCAAGGTGAGTCCCAATGCTCCTGCGCTGGCCCATGGATTGTTTGTGACCAGTGCCTCCAGTGTTTGAGTTCCTGCTCAGCTCCCTAGGACACTGGACTGGCCTCTGGAGGTTTTGCAGGCATCAGTCGACCATGGCCAGTGGCCTTCTTTCAGTCTGGGAGGCCTGGACTGTGCAGGGGTGCTTTCAGCCCTCTGGTGCTGGCCCCAGGAGAGTTGAGACAAGTGCTCTTGGTGGTTGAGTTCCCACCCAACTCCTTGAAACACTGGACTGTGTTTGGAAGGTCCTGCAGGCCAGACTGAGCCAAACTCAGTAACATTCATTCAGTACTAGGAGCTGAGGGTGCAGGAGGTGATTGCCAACACACCCAGGGGAATCTTTGGAACACTGCTCAAAGCAAGAAAATATAGGAAAATGAATAAATGAAAGACCAAAAGGCAATCTCAAATCTCCAGCAAATTCCAAGAAAGCCTAGGAGCCATGTGCATAGAAGAAAATAGAAGCAATAAACCTGAAATGATATCAACTGAAAGAAAGAAGAAACTTGGGGAAGCTATGGAGAAACTCAAATCAGAAATAATTTCCCAGGTAAAAGAAGAAATGATAAAAGTTTGAAAGAAATAGTGAACACATCTAATGAAGACACAGCTAAAAATTAGAGGAAAAAAGCAAACAGAATCACTGAATGGACTCTATAAGAAACAAACAGAATGCATGAAGCAGATTCAAAGAGATATACAGGAAATAAAAAATTCTATTGAAAGTTGCCAAAAATGCCACAATGAAAGTAAAGATAGAATTTCAGACCTCGATGATGAGATTGCAGCTAGTGAACAGGCAAGCAAAGATCGATTAAAACTAATAAGGAATCAGAAAATAACAATTCAATAGCCACAAGATGATGAAAGAAAAACAACATAAGATAAATATGGATAAATGAAAAAGAAGGGAACAGCCCAAATGATATCAAGAGGCTATTTATGGAAGTAAGAGCTGAAAATTTCTGAAACATGAGAATGGAAACTGACATAAGGATTAGTGAAGCATATAGAACTCCAAATAGCCATAATCAAAATAAAACTACACCCAGACACATAATAATCACCATCCTAGAAATGCAACATAAGAACAGAATACTAAAAGTTATTAGGCAGAAAAGACAGATCACCTATAAAGGAAAATCCACAGAATCACAGCAGACTTCTCAACACAAACAATGAAGAAGAGAATGGAGTGAAGTATTTCAGATCCTAAAGGAAAACCACTTCCAACCCAGACTGACTTACCCTGCAAAACTGTCCTTCAAAATGGATGGAGAAATAAGATACTTCCATGACATAGAACAGCTGAAGACCTTCATGACCACCAAACCAACCCTACAAAGAATACTGAAAGACATTCTAGATACACATAGGATAAACCCACCAAGCAAGGTAGACAATTAAACAGAATGGAAAGCTAAAGATACAACAGCAGAAAGATAACATGTTAACAATAAACCAATATATAACTGTTATACCTATTAATGTAAATGGCCTCAACTCACCAATCAAAAGATACAGACTGGCAGAATGGATCAAGAAACAACATCCAACCATATGCTGTCTACAAGAAATCCATCTAACACAAAAGGAAACTCACAGACTGAAAGACACAGGATGGAAAACAATACTTCATGCAACAGTGGGAGAAGATATTCTGTTTTCAGACAAAGTGAACTTCAAACCAAGAATGATCCTAAGAGATAAAGAAGGTCACTACATACTAGTTAGGGGAAAACTTCAAGAGGAAGTAATAAGAATCCTAAATATATATGCATCAAATTCCAGAGCAACCAGCTATACAAAGCAAGTATTAACAGAAATGAAAAATCAATGCAGGGATGAGCTCAACCTGTTCTGCTATGGACTGCTAGGACTGCCCTTCACCTGCAGGGAACATCGAGGGTACCTGGGGATCAGCTGGGGCTGCTCAGGAATGCTAGTCCCTCCCTTTGCCTGCAGGGAACATCGTGGGGACAGAGGCTGAGAGGCTGGACTGCTAAGCCCGCCCCTCACCTGTAGAGAACATTGCGGGACCTGTGCCTGAGAGCCTGGGCTGCTCTGGACTGCTAGACCCTTGCTTAACCTACAGGGAAAATACCATAGACCAGTTTTAGAGGGCCTGAGGTGCCTGGGACTGCTGCTGCTGGGCCCACCCCTCCTCCAGAAACATCAAGGAAGCCAACCACAGGCCTGAGATGCCTGGGACCACATCTGCTGAACCCGCCCTTGCACCAGGAACACTGGACTACAGTGGGATACCATGCTGGCTTAATGAGAGTCTCAGGAACCCTTCACCCAAACAGAAGACTTCATCAGGCTCCAGTAAGTGTCGTGAGTTTGCTCCATATAATACAGGTCTGCAGTGGATAAATAGGAGAAGAACTGAAACACTCTCCAAGTGTAAGACCTTGGCTAACCTGGCAAGAGAGTGGATAACCCCCTCCACCACACAGAGAAGAGAAGACAGGTTGAGGAGTGTGCCAATGTCGTCTGCACAACTTAGAGGAAATGAAAAGAATCTATGAGACTCCCCAGGGAAAAAGTAGGGCCTCAGCTGACACAAATGTTATAGGCGAGGAGATCTCATGACCTACAAGAACTTGAAGATATAACAAAAAGCAGGATTGAAGAGTTGCCCTATATCAATAATTCTGGGCTAGTTAGCCTAGAAAGAATATAGGACTCACACAACAGGCATGGTAGGAGGAATTCAGGAGCATGGATCTGCTCTTCATTGTGGTACCCAGCAATTTGACAAACATCAATCACAGAGTAGAATCTGAAACACACTACAGAATATTGTGCCTGTTGGAATAAAAACTCCAGAAATATACCCAAATGGTGAAAATGACTAAACAAAAAGAGAAAATGCAATGTCAAACATCTAGTCCATCAGGGGAAAGTGCAGACAACAATGAAATAGAGGACCCTAAAAGTCATACACCAGAAATCTCTGAAAAGATAGCAAATAAGTAAATAAATCCATGAGGCCTAGAGGAACTCAAATTAGAAATAATATCTTATGTAAAGACAAAAGTAACAACCTTAGAAAATGAGTTGCTCAACATGGCTAGAGAAGAAATCGATAACAAACTACAGGAGCATGGGAATTGATTGAAACTTTGAATGAGCAATGCAGAAAACAAGCAGAATCTACAAAACAAAGTGAAAGAGATATGCAAGAAACAAAAAATTGTACTAAAAGCCTGCAAAGCCATTTAAATGAAGCTTAGGATAGAATTTCAGACCTTGAGAACAATATCAAAGGTAGCAATCTTAAAAGAGTAGAACTTATAAAAACATAAAGCAGCATGAGATGACAATCCAAAAGCTACAAGATGATGCCAGGAGAAACAATGTTAGAGTAATAGATATTAGTGAGGGGGGAGGAGGCAATGCAAAATATATAGCTAAGATGTTCACAGAAATATGGGCAGAAAATTTCCCAAACATGAGGGAAAAATTGGACATACAAGTCAGTGAGGCAAATAGAACGCCAAACAGTCATAACCAACATAAACCTACACCCAGACATATAATAATTAAGATCTCGGACATACAGCATAAAAACAGAACACTAAAAGCTGTTAGAGAAAAGACACAACTCACCTATCATAGAAAGCCTATTAGAATCACAGCACACTTCTCAGCACAAACCTTCTGGTTAAGATGATCTTGGAGTGAAGTATTTAAAGTGCTAAACGAAAACAATTTTCAATCCTCACTGAGGTATCCAGAAAAACTGTCTTTCAAATTTAATGCAGAAACAAGATACTTCCATGACAAAGAACCACTAAAGAAATTCATATCCACCAAACCAACCTTAGAAAGAGTGTTGAAGGACATCCTAGATAGAGATAAAAATGACCACAATATCCAGAACAATAACAACAACAACAAAAAAAAAACAATACACTGGACAAGAAAGTAAATAAGGGAGAAAAGCAGGAAAGTAACAACAGTAAAACAACATGGCAATGTCAAGTTAGTACATATCAGTGATATACATAAATTTAAATAGCCTCAATTCACATATGAAAAGAAACAGGTTGAATGAATGGATCAAGAAACAGGATCCAACAATATGCTGTAAACAAGAAATGCATCTAACTCAAAAAGAAACTTATAGATTAAAAGTCAAAGGATGGAAAACCATATTCCATGCAACAGGATCCCAGAAAAAAACAGGGGTTACTATTCTATTTGCAGACAATGTGAACTTGAAACCTAAAATGATTAAAAGAGACAAGGAAGGTCACTACATACTTGTAAGTGGAAAAAATCAAGAGGAAGAACTAACAATTAGAAATATATATGCACCTTACACAGGAGCACCCAACTATATATAACAGATAAGAAAAACCAAATACACAATAACACAATTATTACAGAGGAATTTAACAGCCCATTGTCAGAAAGAGATAGATGGACTAGACAAAAGGTCAGCAAAGAAATTATGGGAATGTATCATACCTGCAAGCAATTGGACTTAGAAGATGTTTAGAGAGTGTTCCACCCACCCACATCAGAATACACGTTCTTCTCAGCCATGCATAGTACAGTCTTCAAATAGACCTTATATTATTTCATACAATATTCTTAAGTAAATGCAAAGTTATTGAAATTATACCATGCATACTATCTGACCACAGCATACTGAACGTGGGCATTAATGGCAAAAGAAATTTCAAAACTGGAATAAATATATGGGAATTTAATAGCAACCATTTGAATAACCAGTGGGCTACAGATGAAATTAAAGAAGGAATGAAGCAATACCTACAATTCAAGGAAAATGAGGAAACAACACATTGTAATCTGTGGGATGCAATGAAAGCAGTCTTAAGATGGAAATGTATAGCAATAAATTGTCATATCAAGAAAACAGAACAAGCACAAATAAACAAACTAATGCTTCCCCTCAAGCTTCTAGAAAAAGAAGAGCAAGTTAAAACTAAAGATCATAGAAGAGAGGAAATTGTAAAAATTAGAGCACAAATCAATGCAATTAAAACTAAAAAAATACAATGAATTAATGAAACAAAACTGATTTTTTGAGAGAATAAACAAAATTGACAAACCTCCAGCTAAACTTAGGAAGAAAAAGTAAGAAAAAAACACAAATTTATGCAATAAGGACTGAAAAGTGGGAAACTAGTACGGATCCCATGGAAATTCAAAAGATCATGAACACCTACTTTGAAAATCTCGATTCACATAGAGAGTAAAACACAGAGGAAATGGAAAGATTTCTAGAAACATATGAAATACCAAAGCTCAACCACAAAGCTATAGCAATTTTGAGTAAATCAAAATCAGCTATTGAAATTGAAAACATAATAAAAAAAACTACATAATAAAAAAAATACAAACAAAGAAAAGCCAAGGTCCTGCAGGAAACACAGCTGAATTCCACAAAATATTTAGAGAAGATTTGATGCCAATACACCTTAAAAATTTCACTGGAATTAAAAAGAAAGCTATCCTCCCTAACTCATTCCTGGAGGCAAGTATTACTCTGATACCAAAACCAGAGTAAGACTCAACCACATAGAGAACTATAGGCCAATCTCACTAATGAACATACATGCAAACATTCTCAATAAAATACTAGCAAATAGAATGCAGCATATCATCAAGAAGATTATAAATCATGACCAAGTGGGGTTCATTCCAGGAATGCAGGGTTGGTTCAACATATGCAAATCAATAAATTTAATACACCACATCAACAGAGCCAAAAATAAAAACAACATGGTCATTTTAATAAATGCAGAAAAAACTTTCAATAAAGTCCAACACATGTTCATGATAAAAACCCTTCAGAAATTCGGAATACAAGGTGTCTACCTCAACCTTATAAAGGCAACTATGACAAACCAACAGCCAATATTATATACACTAAATGGACAAAAACTGAAAGCTTTCACTTTAAAATCAGGAACAAGACAAGCATGTCCACTATCAACACTCCTATTCAATATAGTTCTGGAAACACTAGCCAGGGCAATCAGACAAGAGAAAGAAATAAAAGGAATAAAGATAGAAAAGGAAGAATTTATGTTATCACTATTTTCCAATGACATGATACTCTATATAGAAGACCCAAAATGCTCCATTAAAATACTACAAGGGTTAATAAACAAATTCAGCATTGTAGCTGGATAAAAAGTCAATGCTCAACAATCAATAGCATTCCTGTACACAAACAAGAACCTCACCGTGAGATAAATTATGGAAATATTGCCCTTCACAATAACATCTAACAAAATTAAATACTTAGGAATCAACCTAACTAAAAATGTAAAAGACCTATATACTTAAAATTATACTATGCTAAAAAGGTGATTGAAGAGGATATTAGAAAATCAAAAGATGTTCCATGCTCTTGGTTATTAAGAACCAACATCATGAAAATGGCCATACTCCCCAAATTGTTATACAGATTTAATGCAA
>PVJX010044776.1:0-13040 GCA_004027295.1 Dolichotis patagonum | reverse complement strand
TCTTCGATTTCCTTTTTCAGGGTATTATAATTTTCCATGTATAGCTGTTTTACATCTTTTGTGAGATTAATGCCTAAGTATTTCATTTTTTGGATGCTAGTGTGCATGGTGTGGCTTCTCTTACTTCTCTCTCAGTATTTTTGTTGTTAGTGTATAGGAATGCTATTGATTTTTGATTACTGACTTTGTATCCAGCTACGTTGCTGAATTTATTTATTATATCTAGGAGTTTTTCAATGGAGTTTTGGGGGTCTTCTATGTAAAGTATCATGTCATCTGCAAATAATGATAATTTAACTTCCTCTTTTCCTATCTTTACTCCTTTTATTTCTCTCTCTTGTCTAATTGCTCTGGCTAGTATTTCCAGTACTATGTTGAATAGGAGCGGTGGTAGGGGACATCCTTGTCTTGTACCTGATTTTAAGGTAAAGGCTTTCAGTTTTTGGCCATTTAATATGATACTGGCTGTAGGTTTGTCACAGATAGCTTTTATCATATTGAGGTAAAGACCATCTATTCCAATTCTCTGTAAGGTTCTTATCATGAATGAGTGTTAGACCTTATCAAAAGCTTTTTCTGCATCTATAGAGATGATCCTGTGGTTCTTACATTTGGCTCTATTGATATGGTGGATTACATTTATTGATTTATGTATGTTGAACCATCCCTGCATTCCTGGGATGAATCCCACTTGGTTGGGGTGAATAATCTTCTTGATGATTTGCTGTATCCTGTTTGCTAATATTTTATTGAGAAATTTTGCATCTGTGTTCATTAGGAAGATTGACCTATAGTTCTCTTTTTTACTTGGGTCTTTCTCTGGTTTTGATACTAGAGTAATATTTGCTTCCAGGAATGACTTAGGAAGAATTGCTTCCCTTTCAGTTTCATTGAAGGGTTTGAGAAGTGTCGGAATTAAGTCTTCTTTATATTTCTTATAGAATTCTGCAGTGAATCTATCTGGGCCTGGGCTCTTCTTTGTAGGCAAGGACTTAATTACATTTTCAATTTCAGTAATAGAAATTGGGTTATTCAGCAGTTTTACATCTTCCTGATCCAGCTTTGGTAGTTCATATGAATCTAGGAATCTGACTATTTCTTCATTGTTATTGAACCTATGAGAGTAGAGGTTTTCGAAATAGGTGTTGATGATCTTCTGTATTTCCACTGAGTCTGTAGTAATTTCACCTTTTTCATTTCTTAATGCCTGAATTTGAGTTTTTTCTTTCCTTTTTTTAATAAGGTTGGCCAGGGGCTTATCAATTTTATTTTTTCTTTCAAAGAACCAACTCTTTGATTCATTGATCCTTTGTACCATTTTCTTAGTCTCTATTGCATTAATTTCTGCTCTAATTCTTATAATTTCCTCCCTTCTTTTGCCTTTGGGCTTAGCTTGCTCTTCTTTTTCTAGATGTTTGAGTTGTAGCATCAGGTTGTTTATTTGTGTTCGTTCTGTCTTCCTGATGTGGGAACTCAGTGCAATAAATTTTCCTCTTAGGACTGCTTTCATTGCATCCCACAAATTCTGGTTAATTGTGTTTGTATTTTCATTTGCTTGTAGATATTGTTTAATTTCTTCTTTAATTTCCTCTGTGACCCACTGATTGCTCAAGAGTGTATTATTCAGTTTTCATGTGTTTGTGAGGTTTTTGCAGTTGCTTTTATCGTTAATTTCTAATTTCATGGCACTATGATCCGATAGCATGCATGGGATAGTTTCAATTCTTTTGCATTTACTTAAACATGTTCTGTGGGCTAGTATATGGTCTATTTTAGAGAATGTCCCATGTACTGCTGAGAAGAATGTATATTCTGATGTTGTTGGATGGAAAACTCTATAGACATCTATCAAGTCCATTTCTTCACAGGTGTGATTCAGTTCTGTTATTTCTTTGCTGATTTTCTGTGATTTTCTCTGATTTTCTGTGTCAATGGTGTGTTAAAATCCCCTGTTATTGGTGAGTTGAGGTCATTTACGTTAATGGCTGTAGCTGTTATATATTGGTTTATTGTTGGCATGTTATCTTTCTGCTATTGTATCTGTAGCTTTCCATTCTATTTAATTATCTGCCTTGCTTGGTGGTTTTATCCTATGTGTATCTAGAATGTCTTTCAGCATTCTGTGTAGGGTTGGTTTGGTGTTCATGAAGTTTTTCAGCTGTTGTTTGTCATGGAAGTATCTTATTTCTCCATCCATTTTGAAGGACAGTTTTGCAGGGTACTTTAGTCTGGGTTGGATGTGGTTTTCCTTTAGGATCTGAAATACTTCACTCCATGCTCTTCTTGACTTCATTGTTTGTGTTGAGAAGTCTGCTGTGATTCTGATAGGTTTTCCTTTAGAGGTGATCTGCCTTTTCTCTCTAACAGCTTTTAGTATTGTCTTCTTATGGGGTTTCTGGGATGGTGATTATTATGTGTCTAGGTGTAGTTTTATTTTGGTTATGGCTATTTGGGGCTCTATATGCTTCACTAATCCAAATGTCAGTTTCCAGTCTCATATTTGGGAAGTTTTTGGCTATTACTTCTATAAATATCCTCTTATTATCATTTGGGCTGTCCCCTTCTTTTTCATTTATCCCTATTAATCTTATGTTATTTTTCTTTGCATCATCTTGTCGCTGTTGAATTATTATTTCCTGATTCTTTGTTATATTTAAAAGATCTTTCCTTTCCTGTTCACTAGCTGCAATCTTATCTTCGAGGTCTGAAATTCTGTCTTCACTTTCATTGAGGCGGTTTTTACAGCTTTCAATAGAATTTTTGATTTTCTGTATATCTCTTTGAATTTGCTTTTTGTATTCTGCTTGTTTCTTATAGTGTTCATTCAGGGATTCTATCTGTTCACTTTGTTCCTCTAATTTTTTAGCTGTGTCTTCACTAGATGTTTCACTATTTCTTTCACTACTTTTATCATTTCTTCTTTTACCTGGGCAATTATTTCTAATTTGAATTTTTCCATAGCTTCCCCTAGTTGCTTCTTTATTTCAGTTGATATCATTTCAGTCATTTCAGTTGTATGGCTTCTATTTTCTTCCATGTACATGGCTCCCAGGCTTTCTTGGGATGAGCTGGTGATTTGAGCCTGCCTTTTGGTCTTTCCTTTTGTCATTTTTCTTTATTTCCTTGGTTTGAGTGGTGTTCCAAAGTTTCCTCTGCATGTGTCACAAATCTCCTACTGCACCCTCAGCTACTGGAGCAGTCTCAGCTCTTTTGCAGGTACTTGGCTCCATAAATTGAAAGGCTGAAGCAGGGTGTGGAGAACTGGGGCCAGAGAAACCCCCGGAGCACAATCCCCTGTCCTAGGGGTGTGTATATGAGCTCAACCACTGGCAGCCCTGGTCTCAAGCTGTCCCCAGGCCAGCCCAATTGAGCCCAGAGTTCCTGTGCAAGGTTTCTGTCTCCTGGATTGAAACAAGACTGCTGAGCATGGTTGACTGAGGCCCTGCAATCTGCTGAACCCAGTCCAGTGTCTCAGTAGCTCCCCAGAAACTCAAAAGCCAGAATGTAGGTCTCCAACTTTCCCTAGGTCACTGGAACTCACCTGGGGCAAACTCTGTGCCTCTGGAGATTCTTGGCTCTCTTAATTGAGATGCAGAAGCTGGGCATGGAGAACTGGGGCTGGCAGAGCCCCCTGGGGCACAATCCTCTGTCCTGGGGGTGTGGATATGAACTCAGCAGCTGGCAGTGCTGGTCTCAAGGTTGTCCCCAGGTCAGCCCAATTGAACCCAGAGTCCTTGTGCAAGGTTCTTGCCTCCTGGACTGAAACCAGGCCACTGAATGTGGTTGACTGAGGCCCTGCAATCTGCTGGACCCAGTCCAGCATCCCAGTAGCTCCCCAGAAACTCAAAAGCCAGAACATAGGTCTCTAACTTTCCCCAGGTCCGCGGAACTCACCTGGGGCAAACTCTGCATCTCTTCAGATTCTTGGCTCTCTTAATTGAAATGCAAAAGCTGGGCGTGGAGAACTGGGGCTGACAGAGCCCCCTGGGGCACAATCCCCTGTCCTGGGGCAAACTCCACCCCTATGCAGATTCTTGGCTCTCTTAATTGAAATGCAGAAGCTGGGAGTGGAGAACTGGAGCCGGCAGAGCCCCTGGGGCACAATCCCCTGTCCAGGGGGTGTGGATATCCGCCTTTCATTATCTACACCCAGGTATACCCTAAAAAAATTTGGTTATAATATGTCTTTAATCCCAGTATCACAATCCCTAATACAATATCACACATGTACCATCCACCCACTACCCAAAACCTCTACCCATGCATGAGGCTTTTGGGGGATATCCAGATATATACTGTAACACTCAAGAAAACAAAATCAAAGTCCAATATATCAACCCAACCAGGTGAAAGACTTCTGCAATAAAATTTTAAAATAATGAGAAAAAATTGAAAAGATACTGAAAGATCAAAAGATTTCCCAATGTTTTTGGATTTCCCAACATTTTCTCACACCAGAGAAACAATGTACTGAAACATTTGTGTCTGATTTATTTCACGTAACAATATGATCTCAAGGTATAGCCATTCAGCTAGAAATGTCTCAAGCTTATCTTTCTTAATGACAGAATGGTACTCTATTGTAGGAAAAAGTCATATCTTCTTTATCCACTCATCAGTTGATGGGCACTGGGGCTGTTTCCAAGATTAAACTATTACAAACTGTGCTGCTATCACCATGGGTATGCATATATTTCTGTGGTATGATTCTTTTTACTTCTTTTGGGAAGATACCAAGAAGGGGAATATTTAGGTTGAATGGAACCTCTAGTTTTCTTTCTTTTTTTTTTTTTTTTTGAGATATGATCTCACTATATAGTCCAGGCTGACCTCACACTCATAGTGATCCTCCTGCCTCACTCTCTTGAGTGCTGGAGAGTGTGTGTCACCATGCCCAGCTAGTTTTAGTTTCAGTTTTTTGAGAAATCTCCATACTAGTTTCCACAATGGTTGCACCAGTCTACACTCCCACCAACAGTGGGGGAGTGTTCCTTTTTCCCCAGAGCGCCTTCAGCATTTCTTATAGGTTGACTTTTTGACAATAGCCATTCTTTATGGAGTGAGATTGAATCTCAGTGTTTTAATTTGCATCCCTCTAATGAGTAGTGATGTTAAACATTGTCATGTATTTATTTGTCATTTATACTTCTTCATCTAAGAAGTATTTATTCATTTCAAATCCCCATTTTTGGACTGGATCTTTAAATTTGGGGTGGACGGTCTGATTTTTTGAGTTCTTTATATATTCTAGATATTAGCCCTTTGTCAGAGGAACATTTGGTAAAAAGTTTTTCCTATGCTGTAGGTTGTTTATTCACTGTGTTGGTGGTTTCTTTGGCTGTGAAAAAGGTTTTTTTTTTTTTTAAAATAAAATGAGATCCATGTTGTTGATTCTTCATGATATTTGCTGCATGATCAGAGTTTTGTTCATAAAGTTTTTGTCTACATCAATGTCTTTAAGAGTTCTACTGTTGTGCTTTGTGTCTAGATGTTCCTCCACAGTCTCATGTGGTGATAGGGTTTTTTTTGGAGGTGGCTGAGTATGTGATTAATTGATGGTGTGATGCTGGGATTAAGGGTAGGTATTCTGGATTAGTCCACTGATTGGACTGACAGTATCCTAATCCTGGCAGATTGGATACAGTATAAGGGTCAGAAAGAGGCTGGTTTTCCCCTTGTTGCTTTTGTTGTTTTTCCACTGCTGTGGGTTGTTGCCCCTCTGCCATGGGCCACCTTACCTTGGAGCCAGCAGATTTTGCACTGAAACCTCTACAAACTCTGAGCTAAATGAATCTTTACTTCTTTAACATTGGATGTCAGGTATTTTGTCTCAGCAATGAGAAAATTACCTAGGAGAACCACTGATTCTTTTTTCCTGCACACTTAGTGTTTCTGTTTTAATATTTAGATCTTCAATCCATTTCACTTTTAGTTTAGTGCATGGTGAAAGATATGGGTCTAGTTTTAATCTTTGGCATGTGGAAAGGCAGTTTTTCCAGCATCATTTATTAAAGAGGCTGTCTTTCTTCCAGAGAAGGTGTTTGGCTCCTTGGTCAAGGATAAAGTGGCTGAGTATGTGTGGAGTTGTCTCTGCATCTTCTAATCTGTTATATTGGTTTTCAGGTCTGTTTTTTTTTCCAGTACAATGCTGTTTTTATCACAGTAACTCTGTAGTATGATTTCAAGTCAGGGATTGTGATGCCTCTGGTCTTGCTTTTTGTTACCCAGAATTGTTTTTGCTATTCTAGGTTTCTTCTGTTTCCAAATGTTTATTGTTTTTTCTAATTCTGTAAGATATGCTATTGGTGTTTTGATCAAGATTGTGTTAAATCTGTGTAACAATTTTGGAAGTATGGCCATTTTAACTATGTTGGTTCTTCCTACCCAAGAATGAGAAATATTTTTCCATTTTCTGATATCCTCCTCAATCTTCTTTTTCAGAGTACTATAGAATTAATATAGGTAAATGGCCATGTTCCCAAATGCAAGCAGATTCAATGAATCCCCAACAAAATTCCAATTACCTTGTTTACCAAAATAGAGAAAACATCCTAAATTTCACGGGGAAACAAAGGCCCAGAATAGCTAAAGCAATCCTGTATAGAGTTATGCTGTAGGCATCTATTGTGGTTGATACATTGTATCAACTTGAGAAGTTTAGAGGTTTAACTAAGAGACTCAATAGGGAGCCAGGCACCTTACTCTGTAGATATGCTCATCCTGTGGAAGAGAAGGCACAGAGATTTAGTGAGAGCTACATCTGCCATGGGGATGGGAGGTAGCCTGCATGTACTATAAGGGAAGAAAACAGGCTTGCTCTTCCCCCAAACTTTGCCCTGGTTGCTGCCTTGAAGTGTTGCCTCAGTGTCATGCCACTCCGCCTTTGAGCCAGCTGATTATGGACTGAAACCTCCATAGTAGGCTAAATAAACCTTTCCTTCCTTCATTTTGGGTGTTGGGTATTTTGTCCCAGCAACAAGACAAAAGCAACCCAGACAGCATCTGTTTTAGTTTCTTTCTTGTTGTTCAATCAAAATACCCAACACCCACAAAATAAAGAAGGAAAGGTTTATTTTAGTTGATAGTTTGAGGAGGTTTTGGCCCATGGTTGACAGGTTCCAAGGCAGGGGAACATTGCAGAGGAGAAACATTTTAAAGTGTGGCAGCTAGGAAGTAGTGAGTCTTTCTTTCCTCCTTTTTTTATTTCATGTATTCTTCAAGCCTATTTGTTGGTGCCACACACATCCAAAACTGCACTAATTCAATTAGTGGACTAATCTAGTATCACACATCCATGACCGAGTCACACCCAAAAGCCCCACATATGATCTCATGAGGCTGGGGGGAGATACCTAGATACAAGCCATAACAACATCACAATATGTGATTTCAAAACATAATGAAAAGCTGTATTTTAAAAAGTACTAATGCAAGTTAGGTGTGGTGGTTCTTACCTATAATCTCAGCACTTGGGAGGTGAGGCAGGAGGATCAGCACAAGTTCAAGACCTCCCTATGCTATACAGTGAGTTCAAGCCCAGCCTGAACTTCATAGTGAGACCCTGTCTCAAAAAATAAAAAGTAAATAAACAATAAAAAGGTACTAGCATAAAAATATACACATAGACTAATGGAATAGAATAAAGAACACAGAAAGTCGCATAACTACCTCCACCTGGTTCTTGACCAAGGATCCAAAAACTTGTTGGAAAAAAGACATCTTCTTTAACAAATTTGTTATTCATATATAGAAGATTTTATAGATGATTTCAAACTAGATCCTTCTGTCTTACCCAGTATAAAAACAAATTCAAATGGATTAAATATCTAAGCATAAGAACAGGAACTTTCAAACTCCTAGAATAAAATGCTGCATAAGCAAAACACTTGAAACTATAGGTAGAGGCAAAGACTTCCTGAATAGAATTCTAATAGCACAGGAAACAATAACAAGCTATAGTAGTCCTCAGTGTATATGCTGAGGAGTCAAAGTCAGCTACATCTGTATATCTATGTTTATTGTGAAACTATTCATAATAGTTGAGGTGTAAAACCAGCCTATGTGTCTATCAGTTGATGAATGGATAAAGAAAATGTGGTTTACATACACAAAGGAATATTCCTCCATCAGAAAGAAAGTGAAATCATGTCATTTGCAGAAAAAATGGATGTATCTAGTTGCCTTTATGTTAACAAAATAGGACAGACTAAAAAAGACAAATATTATGTATTTTTAGTAAATATGCAGAGTCTGGAAAAATATGAAGATAAAGTACAAGGGAGACTACTATTAGATAAGAGGAAGGGAATAAAAGGAAGGGTAATGAGATAGATACAATCAAAGTATGTTATGTGTATATATGCATGAAAATTCCACATTGAAACCCAATACTTTATAAAATTAATATGCACTAATAACATATATTTTAAAAGCATCATCTATGAAAATTACCAGAACGACGTTTTTCTTTCAAAAATTTCCTCCCCATGTTAGTCCATTCCCATGCTGTGACTAGAAAACACAAAATGCTTTGGTGAAGACACCTAAGTGTTCTACAAAGTAACTTCAATCTACCTTTCCTACTATTGCTCAAATTATGGAGCCCCCAATCAGATTGTTTGTCTAGATGCTGATGCCCTCCATGCACACACTTACATGCCTTCCTGTTTTTCCCACTGTGCCTATTTGTGGACATTCATTTGGTCTCTGCTTTTATTTTCGTAATAGGACAGGTTATGGTGGAATTGAGTCTCTTGTGTAAATCGATGCTTATTATTCCCTGTGGAAACCTGGAGGAGTGACGTTCTGAGTTGTGCAGTCAAATTTCCTTGTTTTCGTGGAGAAAAGGCTGTATAAATGGAGAATAGTTTCTCCAGAGAAGGTTTCTTCTGGGCATACAATTCAATGTTCTACAATGTTACAAAATCAGTGCAGTGAGTCACCTAGTAATATTTATGGTAGTGTTTTTTGTTTTGAAACTAAAGAGGCAAAACATCTGGTTAAATGGTATGAAAATCAGGCACAGTTAATAGTTATAGAACTAAAGATTCTTCCTGGGTATCTTCTGGTGGTTTTGTCGTTTGTAGGTTTCATGTTGATTGGAGGTACTCATCACGCAGTGCTCAGGTGAGTAAGTCAATTCCTCTACCTTTCATACTCACATAGAAGTTTCAATAATAGTTATAAAGTAGTTTGCACAAGCCATTAATTTATAGCTCTATGTAACTGAGACAGCAGGATGAGAGGGTGAGAAGCAAGGTCAATAATGTGGAATCGTGAAACCCAGAGGAGGGAATTATTTGCTCAAGTAATTAAAAAAAAAAGTTACTGCTAAAGCCAGAAGAACATGCCACTAAATTAGCTAAATTAGCATTAGGTCATTCCATGTTAAAGGGAAAAGATGGAGTATTCAGTTTCAGTTTTTAAAAAAATCACTCATGGCCCGGTGATAGAGCTGAGTGGCATTGCACCTGTCTGGCAAGTGTGAGGTCTTGATGCCCAGTTCCAAAAAACTCAAGAACCAGAAAACAAAAACACTCATGAATGTTACAATTTAGATTGGTTCTCTAACTCTTCCCTATAGCAGCTCCCTAATTATTTGTTTATTTTTCAATAAAGATGCTCTAAGTTTTTCTATCTTATGAACTTGGTATCATGCTTTCAAAACTGCACATATCATTTTGTCTGTCAGAAATATTTAACTTTGTCTGTTGGAAGTACTTAAATGTTTTTCCCTTCTGAGTCTACCTTACTCATTTTAGGGGATTTTTTTGACATCCAAAATAAATTAGTACAGTTAATATAACAGACATTTGGTTTTAATAAATCATCACGTTCAGACTCAGTAAATCAACTTGCCACTCAATGTCCTAATGATCTGAATTCAAGACATTTCATATCTTCAGCTAGTTATGTCCTTCTGACCTCTGACTTCCTTATAACCCATACTGTAATTCTGCTGGATTTTAAATCCTCATCCAAAGATCAGTAGACCTCTACTCTAGTACTAAATGTCATGAAATACCTTCTTCTTGAGTCACCTGCCTTCCTCTATGCTTTTCTTGACACCTGATGGCCTTTCCATTCACGATATTTTGTGGTAACGGTTATTCATCCTCACTCTCCATTCTGAAATGATCTTTCCCTAATTTAAATTTCTAAAATTTGTTGTTACCACTCTGGTTCAACTTCAGTGACAAGTGGGCATTTTATTGTATGGATCAGGGAAGATCTGAAGTTTCTTGGTGGTGGTGATAAGATTATTTGGATGGAGAGATGAGGTACAGATTGGGGAGAAGATAAAAAAAATGGAAATGTGGTTAGGGTTTAATGAGGGAGGAGAGTTGGAGAGGGAATTAAATAGAGGCAGTGAACCGAGGCAGTGTCAGTGGGGCTGGAATATTGAGTCCAGAAGGATTTTGGATTCTAAATACATGTAGGTGCTGACAGTGAGGAAGATACTGGGGACAGAGAAAGTTGGTTTGATGACAGCTGGAAGAATGTCCAGAGAAATCACTCAAAATCAGATGGACTGGGAAGTCACATTTGTGTGACACTGCTTGGCTCAAAGACTCAGGCAGCATATGTGCCCGTAAGTGTCCACCCAGCACTATTCCATCCTTCCTTTGTCCAAGCAATGGAGGCCCTACAGCCTGAAGTTTTCCTCAATGATTCAGAGAAACACTCAGAACCCAAAGATATGATCCAAGAATAGTTCTGCTCCCAAGTAAGCAGATAGGGAACCTGAGTGTTGAAAGAGGCAGGAAAATCATCCTGGAGGAGGTGGCAGTGACAATGGCTCCCAAATCAGGGGTATGTCTAATCCTACCAGGGATAGAAGCTTCTAAGAAGCCTGGTGGTAAATGTAAACTTTCTTTATTCTTATGTCTTTGGTTTAGCTTTCCTTTAGAAATTGAATCCTTTAAGTGTGGATAAAGTTTGGGTTTTCCTAATCTTAACATTTATTTCTCAATCCATTTATTTAATATTGGTTTAACAACTATTGCATCATCTACTTATGTCCTGTGCACCTAGAATGCAATGAAGAAGAGAATAAAGTTCTTATCCTCCTGGAGTTACACACTAGGGGGAGTTAGACACTAGGCATAAAACCCCTGATATGTTTGTATTACTTAAACTAGTGATGAGCGCTGTGGCAAAAACAAGCCAGGAGATGGGAGCTAGAGGGCTGGGTATTAGGTAGACTCTGCTATTATATGTAGTGTAGTGGTTGGGAAAGACTTTACTATTGAGGTTATGGCTGAAGTTTATCTGTAAGAGTGCACAGGCTCCTCTGTGGTACCTATTCAGTGTTTTCTTAGAAAGAACAGTGATATTTTATTTTATTTTAGAAGAAAAACACAAGGAAAATAAAACAGAATAAAATCAATCAAAATAAACTGGAATAAGTGATACAGGACTTCTAAACCATACAAAATCAAAAATTGTTACCACAATGCCTTTGTTGTTTTCAAAATAGCTGCATATACCACCTTTGGACTATTAAAAATTGAACAGAACAGAATACAATAGAAACAATAAAAACAAAAAAATGAATGCAATAAAGGATATCAAAACAAGCCAGTAGTAAATACATAATGGCTTCCATAACATGTCTTGCTGTCTTCCAAATAGCTGCTGATGCCATCAGAATTAACATAAAGAAAAGAAAAGAAAAGAAAAGAAAAGAAAAGAAAAGAAAAACCAACCCCCAAAATAACCCAATGAAAATGATATGGTTTCTGGGCTGGGATCTCCTCCCATGGGGCCTGGTTCTCTCCCTCCACAGTCTGCAAATGGCGCTGACTCACAGAGAGAGGCTTGGGTCTGGCTCTCTCTGAGCCGGAAGCAGCCTGCACATGACGCTGGTGTCAGGGTGGAGATCTCTGAGTGAACACTGACTTATTCTATCATCTATGAGTTAGTCTGTCTCTATCCATTTATCTTTCAAAAAGACAAACCACAGAACTGGAATGACTCCAAATAGTATTTTTATACAGTGTTATTTTCTATAGCTGCTTTGTGATCACAGGGATGGGTGATGAAGAATTGACTTCTCTCAAGTTTTCCATTGAGGCAAGTTTAAATATAATTAGTCAGGTCTAGCCTGAGCAGAGTCCAATATACTTAAGGCCAGTTTACTTATGCTCATCTATGATAAGTAGATTTATAATTTAACTCCTTTTGAATGTTTTTGCATCTATTTTGGAATACATTTTTTATTTTTCATGTTAAAATAATATAAATGTGTTCTGAACTTTGGTAATGTTTAAATTTTGAAATATTATTTTCATTCTTCTGCTTTTGATATTCGTTGAATTTGAAACTATTTCAAAATTCATATATATGCCTAAAAAGAACACGGAGCTGGATACATCAATGAACAGATAATGGATTTTGAATAACACAATGTTTGTGAATGTTATAAGAATAGGTTTAAATTTTTGCAACACAGCAGGAAATTTGTCAGAGATAGGCTGCTATTATTTTGTATATTAAAAATAAGACTTCTGAACTAAAATATTTCACTTTTTTGTTGTTATTTTAAAGAGTCACTAAAAAGTGTTATTGACCGCTCTTGAAAACTGAAGTTTGGTTGAAATGAGCACATTGTTACATCTTCTACAAAGAAGTCCAGACTTGAATTCTCATGTATTGGACTGTGATGTCATTCTTCACGTACTATGTCAAAAAGAAACATCTAGGGCCACACTACTGAAATGAGAATGCAAAATCAAAGCTGTGTGACTGAATTCATCCTCTTGGGCTTTTCCAACTTTCCTGAGCTCCAAGAGCAGCTCTTTGGGGTTTTCTTGGTTATTTATTTGGTGACCCTGATGGGAAATGCCGTCATCATAGCAGTCATCTTCCTGGATCAGAGCCTCCACATCCCCATGTACCACTTCCTGCAGACCTTATCTGTGGTGGAAGTGAGTTTCAGTGCAGCCATCATGCCTGAAATGCTAGTGGTGCTGTCCACTAAGAGAACGACAATTTCTTTTGTTGGCTGCTTCACACAGATGTATTTCATTCTTCTTTTT
>PVJX010044775.1:0-13040 GCA_004027295.1 Dolichotis patagonum | reverse complement strand
TGTTAAAAGATTACCTTAGAAGAAAGAACAATTCAGCTATGTTTAAATTGTTGTAAATTAGGATAATTTAAGGGTCTAAGAAGGGAGTTTAAACTGCGCACAGTGGCACTCACTTGTATTCCGAGCACTCAGGAGGCTGAAACAGGACCATTACAAGTTTGAGGCCAGCCAGGAATACATAATGCGTTTAAGGCCAGCCTGAACTACACAGTGAAACCCTGTCTCAAAAAAGCTTTTGGAAGGGTGCCTTAATTCATATGTGACAGGAACTCCAGTTAAAATATTATGAAGAAATATATTGGTTGAGAAAGGTATCATAGTTGAGTTTTAAACCAACTATATGCATGAAAAACAAATATACACAAAACATACATAAAAAAGATACTGCCGTGTCCTGTACCCTGGGTGAATGATTTGGGGATGACAATGTGCAATGTATGTACCACTGTTACCCCGGGATTGATGTACTTTAAAAATTTCTTGTAGGTTTTTTTTTCCTTCCTTCTTATGTTTGAATATAATGGATTTAAAAAAAAAAAGATACTGCCTCAAAATAAAAATAAAAGAGCTGGCGATATACAGTAGCTCAAAGTGAAATCCCTAAATGATAGAGATGTGCAGAACATCTATTATCATTTATAATAAAACTCCTTGCAACCAGGCCTGGGTTTATGCTAATAAGATGACTCTTGGAGGATGGGTGCTGGCTGTCACAAGAACCAAGCTCTGTACCTCTTAATCTGATTGTTCATTTGAATCGCCTTTATAATATCCTTTAATAAACCAATAAAAGTGTTATTTCTGAGTCCTATGAAATATTATAACAAATACTAAACATGAGGAGTTGCTGCAACCCCCAAATTACAGCCAGTCAAAAATACAGATGGCAATCTTTTTTGTTGGTTTTAGTTCTGAGTTTGGGTTTGGGTTTTGTTCTGTTTTTTAGACAGGATCTTACTTTGTAGTGCAGGCTGATCGTGAACTCCAGAGCTATGCTCCTGCCTCTGCCTCCCAAGTGCTGGAATTACAGGCACTTGCCACCACTCCCCGCCTAAGTAGCAATCATCTTTTGCAACTGATGTGGGGAAGGGGCGGTTCCCCTGCAATCTAACTTCAGTATCTAACACTAACTCCAGACAGTATCAGAAATAAATTGAACCAGGCTTGATGACAAACTCCCGTAATTCCAGCACCCAAAAGGCTGAGGCAGGACTGCCATAAATTCAAGGCCAGCCTCGATTACACAACAAGACCCTGTCTCAAAACAACAAACAATAACAACAAAAAGAATCTAAATTACAGGACATTCAATGTGTACAAAGAATTGGAGACATGGTGTGGGAAAAACCCAAACATTTGGTATCGGGACTCTTGTCAGAGTACAGAACAAGTTCCTTTACATCTAGCTATGCTACCCCAACAGATCCACTCCCAAGTATACCCAAGAGAAGATGTTCTCACAACCTAAATGCAAACATTCACTAAGTTTTATTCACAAAGTTTTATTCCAGGCAAGCACTGGAAACAACCTAAATACCCATCAATAGAATGGATACACTGTCATATACTCATCCAATGTAATACTACTGGCAACAAAGGAATGAACAACTGACATAACAAGAATGAATCTCAAAAACATGCTGAGCAAAATAAACTAAACACTACAGAGTTCATGTAGTATCTGTGTACTGCACATATATGATTCTATATGAAATTCCAGAAGACAATAAACTAATCTATAGTTATTGAAATTAGTAAGGGCAGGAATATAGGAATGATTACAAAGGGAAATATGGCAAGTTATCAGAAGGGATGAAAATGTTGTGTACTTTGATTGTGAGAGTTATATAAATGCGCATATTTCTCAAAATTCAACACAGTACACATAAAATGAATATATTTCATTGAATATCAATTATGATAAAGCTGATTAATAAAAAGGAAACAAAAACTACAACATAGATACCATTACACCCATAAACATGGCTAAAATTAAAAGGATTAACAGTATCAAGTGATAACTAGAAATCTACATTAGAGATAACATTATAAATTGGTGCAAGCACTTGGAAAAACAATTCAGCAATACTTATTAAAAGCTAAATATATGTACACCTTATGACCCAGTAATTCTACTCTTGGGTCTTTGTGCCCAATAAAAATAAGCGCTTATTTACACCTTATAAGTGTTACCCATAACAGAAACCAAAAATTGGAAGCAACCCAAGTATTTATCAATAGCAATTCAATTACTCAAGCAACCAAGTAAGAACAACAAACCATGGGCTATATGCACAATGGAATAATATACAGGAGGGGGGGAAACCAACAGCTACACAAAACAAAATGCATGAATTTTACAGATGTAATAATGAGCAGGGCTGGAAATGTAGCTCAGTGGTAGCATGCTTGCCTAGCATGCACAAAAGCTGTGAGTTCAATCTCCAGTACCACAAAAAAACAGTAACAATAATGAACTGGCAGGGACATAGTGGTGCATGCCTATAATCCCAGCTACTAAGGTTTGAGGCATAAAGAGGACAAGATTAAGGTCAGCCTTACAAACATAGCACAACTTGTTACAAAATAAAATTTTAAAAGGGGTGGAGATATTAGTTCAGTAGCACAGCACTTGCCTACCATGTACAAGGCTCTGGGCTCAATTCCTAGAACCACAAAAAGAAAATAATATTGAGCAGAGAGAACAAAAACTCAAAGAGTTTATGCTACATGATTTAAAAAGAGACAGACCTCACCTACAGCAAAGGAGGTCTCAATAGACCTTTGAGAGCTTACTGAGTGACTGCAAGGTACAGGCAACAAGACTTTAAGGGTTCTAGAAATAGTCTGTATCTTGATCTGGGTATGTTGTGAGCTTATGTAAAAACTCACTGAGTTGTCCACTTAACGTGCATTCTTTAATATATGTAGGTTAAATGCAAAAAAAAAAAAAAAAGAGAGAGAAAGAAAGAAAACCCTGTACATGCAACTGCTCTTTAAAATAATCTTTGTCAGTTAAAGAAACTGCTTCAAATTATCTCCTTCAGCATCTGGACTGGAAGTGACACTAAATATCTGGAATAATGGTACTGGCAATGGGACTGTATCAAGTCATGTGCAAACCACACAGTACGACTTTCAAGATACTACTAACAATATAGACAGTATTGTTATGGTATAGTTTCAAGAATACGGAGCAAGATCCTGTGGATTCACTATCCTTTTGATTAACTTCTTGGAGACATTGTAAGAAAACTAAATCTGTAAAAGTTTATAATTATATAGCATTGACAGTATTTTTGTTTGAAAATTTAGCTCCATAAAAGTGATTGAAAAACAATAATATATTTTACATACAACTTTCAGAAATACAGCCAGAGTTGTTATATTTTTGTCAAAATATGTTATTTGCATATTCCAAAACTAAACTGTAAACAGTGACAATGCAATGAAACTATTAGTCCTGCCTTCCAAAAATCAACCAATATGCTAATTTATGAGTGCAAAGCTTTTCAGAAATAAGATTGCATATTTTTGGTCTTGTTTTGCAGTGCAGAGAACTGAATCCACAGCCTTCAAATGCTACCAGCCAGTACCAGAACAATCATTTTAAGACTATGTATTACTTCACAGGCTTGGGGACACACATGGTGGTGCAGACTATAATCCCAGCACTCAGAGACTGACAGAAGATCACAAATTCAAAACTAGACTGGACAATCTGAGTGTGGTGGTGTATGCCTTTAATCCCAGTACTTGGAAGGCTGAGGTAGGAAGATCAACCCAATTCAAGCCCAACTTGTGCAACACAGCAAGTTCAAGACTAGACTAAACTCTGTAACAAGAACCTGCCTCAAAAAAAAGTGGGGGGTGGGTTTCCAGCTTGGACAACTTAGGGAGACAGTCTTAAAACAAAAAAGGGCTGGGTGTTTATCTCAGCTCAGTGTAAAGGCCCTGGGTTCAAGTCTCTGTGCCACAAAAAATGTAATTTACTTTCTTGTTAATACATACATAGTATACTCACATCTATCAATACAATCTGTATATTCAATATCTAAAGTGTTATTTTTTTCTCCTCATACTGTCACTACCCCTCTTCATTTCTTCACTGAACAATTTCAACAGACTACTAACTTCTCCCTGTTCCAGCTTTTCCTGCTCCAATGTAGCTTCCCAACTGCCTGCCAGAGTGATCTTCCTAAAGCACAGCTCTTGCTTTAACTTTCACAATCAACTCTCTCTCAAATCATATTCACCAATCTCACATGTCCTTCACCCCTCCCTGGAATTCAGCTCAAAAGCTTAAATGACCAAGTAGAAAAAGACAGCCTTGCAGAAGTGATGGTAAACTGGAAAGTACAAGCTCCAACTCAAAATGGCAACTATACTGAGTGCCAATTAGCATGCAAAAGCAAAAATAAGTGCTCTGCCATAAAACATCCCAATTTTTAAAAATCTGTGCAAATAAAATATGCCTGTGGATTTCTATCTATGCATAGGATATAAGTGTATAACTCAGACCCCAAAGGATAAAGTGTAAGATTTGGTTATAATCTACCTTTCCAAATGCATCTACCTCAAACTCTTTACACAAGCTATACTCCAACCATTTGTAGAACTATTTATTCATCACTCCTAATAGAAAATATACACTCCATTGCCTGCCAGTCATTGTTCACCTGGTTATATTTTTGTTTTGTTTTTCTTATTTTCAGTACTGGGGCCGGGGATTTAGCTCAGTGGCTTAAGCGCCTGCCTGGCAAGCGCGAGGTCGTGAGTTCGATCCCCGGCACCAAAAAAAAAAAAAAAAAAAAAAAAAGATTCTCTTTTCAGTACTGGAGACTGAACCCAGCAGTGCTCTACGTAGGGCTATATCCTCAGCCCTTTTTATTTTTTATGTTAAGAAAAGATCTAAATTCCCAGGGCTGGCTCCAATGTGTAATCCTCCTGCCTCAGCCTCCTAAGTAGTCACCTAGTTATCTTTGTCATGACAATGCCTTCTGGTTGAATATAGTGGCAAACATCTGTAATCCCAATACTCCAGAAGCTGAGGCAAGTTCAAGGCCAGCCTGACTACCGCATATGGAGACTCTATCACCAAAAAAAACAAAAAACAAAAAAAAAACAGCCTCCTTAGTCCCAACACCTCCATGTCTGTATAACTTCTGCCCAGGCCTCAAAGGTTAACTTTATTTTTTACAGTCCTTTGTGAAATTTCCTTTTCTAAAAAAAAGGGGGGGAGCTGGGGACTTAGCTCAGCGGCATAAGCACCTGCCTTGCAAGCGCATGGTTGTGAGTTCGATCCCCGGTACTGATAAACAAAAAAAAAAAAGAAATTTCCTTTTCTAACTCCCATAACACTGTTTAACTATTCCTCATAGTCCTTACCAGTTTTCACATTATGCTGTACTTTTTTACATAAAAGTCCACAAACTACTGAAAGCAGGGTATGTAGTTTGTTCTATTTATATTCTCCATATTAAAGGGCTGGGGATTTAGCTCAGCGGCATACGCGCCTGCCTTGCAAGCATGTGGTCATGAGTTTGATCCCCGGTACCAATAAAATAAACAAATAAATAAAGCCTACTAAAGATTGCCGTATTAAAGAGTGACTAAAACACAGCACATCCTCAAGAAATAAATAAAATTTATCTAAATAATAACATGTCAACCTGATGGCCCTGATACCAAACAAGTTCCTTAGATTTTCAAAATTAAAAGGTTAACAGGCTCAGGAGGGGAAAAAAAGTCCTGCAATATTAAATTTGAATCAAAAATAACTTGAACCCATAATCTTTTTACAGATATTTCCTATATCTGTCTACCAGAAGTAGTAACAACCCACAACAATGATTTTGGTTCCTAAACAACACTTCCCACTAGAAAGAACCAGTGCTTCTTGGAGAAATGGCTGATTCCTGTTGTGCACGGAACAACACAAGATGAACCTGGGACATCTGGTGCCCAAAAAAGTCAGTAAGAATACTAAGACTGATGCAATCATGTCAAAAAGCAGCAGAAGCCAAATATAGTACAATCTGAGCACCAGTAAGCACTTAAATTGACCATTAAAAATTGATCAAATAAAAACTCATGAGAAAATGATGATAACGAGAAGGAAGTTGGAACAATGGGGTAGCCTCTGTGAACACCAACTAGTAATTGTAGAAAGAATGACAACCAGAAAAACTACAATTTTGTAACACCTATTGTAGTAAAGGATTTCAAGAGTAGGATGCTGAAATCACTGGGTGAAAAAGTTCTAAATGAGAAAGATATTTACGAGTTCTCAAAAAGTGTCCATACAGTCCTAACAGTGGAGGAAAAAACTACATTCTTTACAGAGATCTGGCAGTCGCCACCTTAGCCAAGGGATCAAATTTCACACAGCTCCAAATGGAATAGCCCAGGATTAAGTGCCTCCTGACAGGACTCCATGTGAGACACACACCACCTATGAGGAAATCTTCCTGCCAGAATGCTTAACTTGAGTGTACCTCACCAAACTTCCAGTAGGAAATATAGAAGCTGGAGAAACAAGCTGAATGACACCATGAGGAAATACTCAAATACAGAATATTGTACATCCTATAAGAGGACTACTCAAAAACTGGAAAGTATAGCTGTAATAAACTTCAGTCTCCATTACACTATGAAGTACATAAGATGAAAATAGTTTATAGTAAAAATCTGACTTAAAAATCCCTTATGGACATATTACATTGGAGACCAAAACAGCACCTCATTAATTCCAACATAGCTAATTCTCACTCCAACACTGAAATGGTTCACTGTTTCTTTAACAAGCAGCCAAACGTGCTGGCAGTTCAGGTTGTGATGTAAAAATGTATCTTTACCACAGCTAGAAAAGCATTTGGAAATTGAGAGAGGCTGAGAGAAGGGCATATTTCTATGTTTCATCTCTGTTTTAAGTCTTTTTTCTCATGTTTTTGTAACCAGATGCATAGAAATGAGTTTGTGTAAAGGCATACAAGATGTGCAATGACAACACTAAGCTTTTTAAAAGTAAATTTCAAACCAGGTATGGTAGCACAGGCCTGTAATCCCAGATACTTCAGAAACTGAGGCAGGAGGACTGTAAATTTAAGGCCTGCTTGGGCAATTAAATGACTTAGCAAAACCTAGTACAAAAATAAAAACTAAAGAAGGGCTAAGACTACAGCTGGATTCAACCCCCAAGTTTCAAAAACTATGCCTTTAGGGCTGGGGTAGCTCAGCAACATAAGCGCCTGCCTTGCAAGCGCGTGGTAGTGAGTTCAATCCCCAGTACCAAAAAAAAAATACAAAAACTATGCCTTTATTAATTAACCAATTATAATGAGAGAGAAAAATCACAACCCAAAATCAATGAACCAATCTGCTGACTGGGAATAGGTTTCATCTACCTGTAACAGAATTCCCAGACCAGAATGAAAAGGAGAGAAGGTTGGCCAGATACAGCTCAGCAGCACAGCACCTGCCTGGCAAGCATGAGGTACTGAGTTCGATCCCCAATACAAAATAAAACGAATGAATGAAGAAAGAAAAAAAAAAGGAGAGAACGGTAATAACACATCTTAGTAAACATCATTTATGATCACAGGTTCTAACCTATAGCTATATCCCATTTCTTTATGTTGGCATACCCTGACAGAGATTCTTCCAATCCACATCTGAGTAATCTTGTAAATGTATGAAGTAAAAGCCAGGTACCACTGAGGCTCTCTCTCTAACCCTACCCTCCCTAGTGTGCTCCTAACTAGCATTCCCATTACTGTACATATTTCTCCCCTTAAGACTCTTCACCCACATGTAAGTCAAATTCATACAATCCAAAGTGAGCTCACTCTTTCTCCTCCCCAATTTCCTCTTCTAGTATCCCCTCTCCTGGAGAAGAAAACAGATTATCTACCCAGGTACCCAAAGCAAAAACTTAAAAAGTCATGCTATTATTTCTTTTCACCCCTAGTGTTAAAACCAGTCCCTAAATATAGATTCTACCACTCATCCCTACTACTATCCACACCACAAACGCTTTGGCTCACCATCATTGTTCACGTATGACTGACTGGTCTTCCTGCCTTCAGTCTCTTTCAATCCTTCTACACATACCTGTCAAACCTAACTTCCTAAAATACAAACTTAGTTATACACTCTGTCTACTTCAAGAACAGAAGAGTAAGTCCCAAAGTAATGATAAAGTAAAAACAAGCTCCATTTAATATGATTGTAATCCAAAGAAACCGCAACATCAGGTACAGTGTTCTGAATATGTTCCTATTCAACATACTATACAACCAAATCAAATAAGCTAAGACACATGTTTCAGTACAAAGAGGCCACAAGCAATTAAGGAAAATTCAACTGCCTTCCTAGAGCTGAAAAAGGACACAAAATGGATCATACTAGTTAAGTAGGAACCATAAAAAAAACAAAGAACCCCATACACACATGTGAAACTGAACAACTGAAATGAAAGTACTAACCTATCTGAAAAGAAATGCTTCAGTCGCAAACTTTGGGAAGCAAAAGAAAGGAGAGAAGATGAAGGAAGAGGTTTTCCCATCAAGAAAAAGCAGCCATTCCTACCATAAACTCTTTTCAGTCCCAATGCAGAAGATATCTCACTTCTGTAGCTGACCTGGTAGGTAAAACTTACTTAAAAAAAAAAATGCTGCAATCATTTGATTTGAGTCTGCAGGTCCCTCTGAATTAAAATAGTACATAAAAGACTGGGTACAGTGGCCCGTGCCTGTAATCCCAGCGCTCAGAAAGCTGGGGCAGGAGGATTGGCACAAGTTAGAGGCCAGGCTGGGCTACACAGAGTGTTCAAGGCCAGTCTGAATTACTGAGCAAGATTCTGTCTCAAAAAAAAAAAAAAAAAAATTTTAAAAACAGTACATAAATTAGAAACATGCAAATCTGTCTTTCAAAAAGGAATATACAATCATGCCAAAATTTACATATATGTATATACACATATCATTATCAATTCATAAATCAGAATTCTGCTTTTACACATTAGGCTCATAAAGCTGATTACTGCTGATCCAACCCTGGTATAAGGAGCTGCTCCGAACACATGGATCAGATCAGATTTCTGAGGACACTAAAACAAGACCACACCTAGGAAAACAGTAAACCCTAAAATTGCACATGTGATTATTTAAATGTAAATTTAATTAAAATTAAGTTAAATTTATAATTCAATCAAGACTGCAGAGGTCTGAACATTTCAATCTTCACAGCAAGTAATGTCTCAAAGCACTATTCTTTTTTTTGTACCAGGGATCAAACTCAGGGCCTCTTGTTTGCTAGGCAGGCACTGACGCTGCTGAGCTAAATCCCCAGCCCATCACAGCACCATTCTGAAAGACAATCTCAAACTACCCAGTTGTGAATGAGTTCTCCTGGGGAAGTCTGACAAACATCCTTGGGAGAGCTAAAATAAAACCTGAGAACTAGACTACTGGATTTCTGTTCCTCCGTTTACTACTGGATGCCACTGTAAACTAGTTGGAATAGCACAGAGGTTAGAAGCACATTCTCACATTCTCTGAAGCCAGACTACTTCAGCTCTTATCTTTTTGTTCATTTGTTTGTTTTTGGTGGTACTGAGGTTGAATCCAGGAGAGAGAGAGAGAAAAGAGAATCAAACTGAAAATCCAGACATTAAAGTACAAACTTCAGCTGGGTGTGGTGGCACTATGCCTGTAATCCCAGCACTTGGAAGCATGAGGTAGCAGGGCTGCCAGCATTCGAGGCCAGCCTTGGCTACATAATGCATTCAAGGCCTGTCTCAGAAAACAAAACAGTAACAAAAAACAAACAAACAAAAAAAATCTTCAGCAAATGCAATAAGATAAAAGAGTCCACATTTTAGGCACACAAAGACCTAATCTTAAAGCTTGGCCCTGCCACTGATCAGCTATGTGACCCTGAGCAACTTGCACTTACTTAATACTTCCGAGCCTCATTTCACTACCTATAAAATGCAAGTAGCTGGGTTTGATGGTACACACTTGTAATCCCAGCACTTGGGTGGCTAAGGCAGGAAGATCAGCGTGAGTTCAAGACCAGACTTAACTATACAATGAGACCCTGTTTCAAAAAGAAAGTAAGTAAAGCACTATGCCAGTTAAACAATACATGTAAAGTGCTTTACAACAGTGCCTTAGCAGATGCTCTCAATAAACATTTGCCTTAATTAGTAAACTTTCCTAAAGTCCTAAGGATACAAGCCTACTTTACCTTATGACTACAAAGTATATTTGACCAAGTATTAATTATAAATCACGTGAAATAATACCTAAAAATGACAATTTGTCTTCCGTATTTTTACAAGCTATCCATCATCTCAAAAAGTTTCCCCATTTACTGTACTCCCCGTTAAGGTTATGATTAAAAATTGGGCCTATAATTGCACTTCTGACACTGAAACTAAGTTTTTACTAACAATTCTCCACATATACCATCACTGATCCACATCCAAACACAATTCTAAGGACACTTATCCAATATTATCCCTTCCCCTAGTAATAGAAAAAAAATTTAAAAATTTTTCAAGTTTCTTTCAGTGAGTTTCACAAAACAAAACAATACAAGGTAATTGCTTACCTGGAAAATATTTTGTATTTCAGATCCACCAATCCAGAATGAATGGGGGTATTCCCTTTCAGACTAGTCTGAGAAAAGACAGCAGTCAAGCATCTTCCAAGATTCTTTCCGTTTACTGTAGCCAGCTTTCTTCAACAAAATCCCAAACATGCACTTCGGTAACTGTTGAAAGACAGAAAGCAATCCATACACCTACCATGGCACCTGCGCCAAATGACAGCCACCAAGAGATCCAAGGAAGGGTCAATGGAATGGTGGATCTGAGGCACAGAAAAAAGTTAAAATCCCTAAGTCAGCTATTTGGCGTCAAAGGTCTTCGGCAGTATTCTCTGCCTCTGTGTTAAGAGAAGAATACAAAATTCTATGTGGAAAATAATGAAGCATCCCTAATCATAATATTTACTCATGATAAATAGCATGCAACTTCCAAAGGAGAGCAGCTTAAAACTTACCCTACCATCCATATAACTGTTCCAGGCTATTCAGCTACAATGAACACTCTTATTCGTTTTCTAAGACATCTCCTGTATCATAGTTTGTCAGCCAAAATGAATGGCAAGAGAAGATTCAAATAACTGAAGAAAAATATTTATTTAAGCACCTAATAAAGAAATCTGTTGGTGTGCTACATAGAAAACATCAAGTCTACATGTATTACACAAATCCTCACCCCTCGATTGGAATCCCTTTAAAACACATGACAATTTAAGATGAACTTCTGATTCAATAAAGGCTAATACTCTACAATGGCCAGTATTCCAGGAAACTAGAGAAAATAATAACACTAATAAACAATTTACTAGGTGATACCTTTACACATTAGCCCAGCCATCTTACATCAACATTCTTTTTTACCGTACCAACTTTTCCATTAGACTGAAATTGTAAAACACTATAAAAGGGAGAGAGAAAAAGTGTTCAACAGGGTGACCCAGATAAACTTAAAAGACTGAACTTAACTTGCACATACATTTGCTACTTCCTTGACTGCCAAACTACAGCTGAATGCTCCTGCAGGACAGTAATTATATTACCTACCTTTATTGAAGGGTCACTAATGGGTCAGCCCTTTATATTAATTACTTATATTTAATACTAAAAAAAAGAAGAGCAAAAAGTAACTTGCCCAATGTCTCATTTCTAACTATTACAGGATAAAGCCCATGCTGTTTTCACAGAAGCCTAGTGTCTTCCAAGAGCAAGGTTCACAAAGGCCACAACTCCCAGGACAGAAGAAACTAAGCTTTTCAAAGGTCCTGAGTCAATCAACATGGAAATAGAGAATTATAAAAATACAGACTAAAAACTTGAGCCTCGCTGAGTCCAAGTCCACCAGCCATGAAAAGACAAACCCCCTAGATCTTGCCACTAAAAGGCACTTCATTACCAAAGAGCCAGGCATTTCTAAGGCCCACAATATCAACGTTAAAATCAAACACATTATCGTAGTTGCTATCTGTCATGAACCCAAGAAATTTTAAAATTCTGTGGTTTTCTAAGATTTGCTATTAGTCCACAGGCAATGAGCAAAGATGTTCTGATTTTTCACACTGTAGGCAAAGCAACTGAAGTGACTGAAACACCAGCCTATGATTAACCTAGCCATAAAAATTAGATTAAAATATCTTAATACTTCTAATTTAAAAGAGTTCATGTAAGTAAACCCCCCCTCGGGGGGTGAGTATTCAAGTTTTTCTATTAAGTGATACTACTCTTGAATCAAGTACACTGGGAATCCAATTTTGATAGAAGTAGCAAATGAGCCACAGTTAGTAGCTAATGGGTAAAACATACTAAGCTTTTCAAAATATAATTTACTATTATGTCCAAAACGTAAAACAAGTGACGCAAAACACAACTACAATAATTTGACTAACAGACTCTTTTCTGAACATTTTGAATCCTCAAACTTTTTCCTTGCAGTAATGAGTTAATTTTTTCCCCTTCCATAAAAAAAAAGTCTTCAGTGCCTAACCGGTGACAAGCCTAATGCTAGAGATACAAAGATTAACAGAGGAAGAATTAAAGTGTTAGAATTAAGTTCCTGTCCTTTGTAGCACCCCCCCTTTTTTTCCTCTCTCAAGTAGTTAACTTCAAAGCATAGATTTTTATTTATTTATTTTTAATGATATGGAGTCTCACTATGCAGTTCAGGCTGGCCTTGAACCTCATTATGTAGACCAGGTTGGCCTCAAGCAGCAATCTTCCTGCCTCAGCCTCATGGAGTGCTGGCATTACAAGCATGTGCCACCTGACCTCAAGTAGTAATTAAAGAGAGTTAACAAATACTTTATTAGTGCTCAAAACTGTTTTTTTAAAAAAAGTTCTCAATTTGGGCCAGGGATTTAGCTCAGTGGCTTAAGTGCCTGCCTTGCAAGCACAAGGTTGTGAGTTTGATCCCCGGTACCAAAAAAAAAAAAAAA
>PVJX010044774.1:0-13044 GCA_004027295.1 Dolichotis patagonum | reverse complement strand
TTATGAAGTAGCATTATTGAGCATGTTTAAGCACTCATGAACCAGCATTATTGTTGCCAGCATTTTACAGAGTTCAGTTGAATCTCAAAAGAGTCTTACAGTCTAGAATGTCACAGTATTAGGGAAAATCTGGGATTTCGTGTTTGTGCTTGGTCCAGGTCATCATGTTAGGACAGGAAAAGAGAGAAGAGAAGTAGTGAACTGTGACTGTCTTTTCATCTCTTGCAGCATGGGGCTGAGAGGAGCATGAGGACTGGGGCCGGCTTGCTCCTCTTTCAGCCCTGACACAGTATCCTCCAGTCTCTCACAAGTCACTCACATCAGAGCCCACTTTACCATCCTTAAACCCAGATTCTCTTCCAGGCTCAAACAAATGCCTTGCATTTTCTCTGCTCCCTGAGCATAATGCAGACCCTACAGATTTCCTACTGTGATTATTTTCCATTCTTTATCTCCAGAACTACAAGGCAGATAAAGCTTTAGGGCACCTGCTAGACCAGGACCATTCTAATCTTATTAACTGCTGAAGGTGGCTTTAGGTATCAAGTACAATATGTAGCAGTTCCTTGCTCATTAATGAACCTTCCCTACTGATGTAAGACTGTCACAAGTCAAACAGGAGTTGGCAGAGAATTAGGATGGTTTGATATTTCTTCTATTGACAGCTATTCATGAACAGGACCTCTGCATTACAGAGTCCAAACACAACACATCATGTATACTTTCTTACCCTTGCATATAACTTGATTTTTTTCACCATTCCCCTTCCCCTCCCTTCACCCTTCTTCCTTTCCTTATTTTGTAAATTTTGTTTCCATTTTTTTCTTGTTTTCTCACTTTTTTACTTTTCATTTACTTCCTTTCCCCACACCCTCCCTTGTTTCACTTCTTGTTTGAACATTTTTTTTATTTCACTATACTTATTATACATTTTGGTCCTTATTTACACTTTCAGTTTCTCATACTGCAGCAGCAAATAGAAATACCCAGGATTTGGAGGATGATTTATTAGAATCCATGAACCTGACTAGAGATCATTCTCAAAGTGTCAGGCCCTAATCTCTGGTACTGTAAGACTTATACAGGGTTTGCAAAAAGGGAGTACAGAAGCAGAGTGCTAGGTGGTTATTGATTGGTTACATCTTATCTCATTATTACTGATTGGCCTAAGAGAAAATTACATTATAAACATTGCATACTGAGGCAAGTTAAAACTTCAGGGAGGCTGAGAGTTACGGGAAACACTTGGTTTAGGTAACATATGAGGTCAGTTAGATAAGGGAAATATGCACTTGGTGATAGAAAATAAGTCTGCTCAGCAGGTATATTTACACGTGGGCATAGGACCTTATAATAAAAATTTAACTCTCTATTTTCCTCTTTAATACCAGAGAGACAATGCAGTATTTACATGTGTGTCCTATTTATTTCCCTTAAGAGTATGATCTCAGGGTACGTCTGTTTACCTAGAAATGGCTCAAGTTTAACCTTCTTTATGCCACAGTGGTACTGCATTTTATAAGAAAAGCACATTGTTTTTATCCATTCACGAGCTGATGGGAATTTGGGCTGTTTGCAAGATTTGGCTATTACAAACTGTGCCACTATAAACACGAGTGTGCATATATCGCTATTATGATACTTTTAATTCTCTCGGGAAGATATCAAGAAAAGGCAGAGCTGAGTCAAATGGAATCTCTAGTTCTAGTTTTTTGAGGAATCACCACACTGATTTCCACAGTGCTTGTACCTGTCTAACCTTCCACCAACAGTGGAGAAAGGTTTCTTTTTCCCACAGCCCCACCTACCTTTATTACTGCTTGTTTTCTTGATAGTAGCCATTTTTGTGCAATGAGATGCAATCTCAGCATTGTTTTAATTAGCATCTCTTAAATGATAAGTGATGTTGAACATTTTTTCACATATTTATTTACTTTTTCTAATTCCTCATCTGAGAAGTGTCTATTCTTTTCAGATGCCCATTTTTGGACTGGGTCTTTAAATTTGAGGGGTCTTTTTTTAAAATTTTATTTAAAGAGGAAAAAAAACAAAACAGAAAAATGGAAGAAATAATACATAGTTTCCAAAAAAATAGTAAGAAATCACTAGTCAATAAATTAGATATTGTCCTCTTAGAAATAGTTGCTCAAGTTACAAAATTAAAGCATACAAAGTGAACATTCAAACAATGAGACTGCAAACAGTTCTGTTCAATGATCCAACAAAAACTTAGTAATATGATTATCAATCCTACACATCTAAACATACATGCAGTTATATCCTTTAGAGCACTTTCTTTTCCTCTCTTTTTCACAATAGCAATTACATATTTTGGGTTTTATTACTCCTACAGCTCTTATTACTTTTTACACTAGAGACACAATGTGATATATTTATAAATATTATTCTTATTTATTTCACTTATGAGGATAGTTTCAAGTTGTCTCCATTTCTCTACAAAGGCCTCAAGATCATCCTTCTTCATAGCTGAGTAATACCCCATTGTATAAAATACCACATCTTTTTTATGCACTCTGCAGTTAATGGGCATCTTGGTTGTTTCCAAGATTTAGCTATTACAAATTGTGCTGCTATAAACATGGGTGTACATATGTCACTGTGATATGACCTTTTCAGTTTTTCTGGGAAAATACCCAGAAGGGGAATAGTTGGATTGAATAGAACTTCCAATCCTAGTCTTCTGAGAATTCTCCATATTGATTTCCATAGTGGTTGCACAAGTCTACACTCCCACCAATAATGGAGCAGTGTTCCTTTTTCCCCGCAACCTCACCAACATTTGTTATCAGTTGATTTCTTGATGGCAGCTATTCTTTCCAGAGTGCGATGAAATCTCAGTGTTGTTTTAATTTACATTTTAATTTGACCAGTGATGGTGAACATTTCTTCGTGTATTTATTTGCCATTTGTACATCTTCATCTGAGAACTGTGTGTTTATCTCAGATGCCCATTTTTGGAGAGGGTCTTTGAATTTGGGAGGCTTGATGTTAGGGGTCTGGTTTTTTAAGTTCTTTATATTTTCTATACATTAGTCCTTTGTCTGAGGAATAACTAAAGTTATTTTTCCCACTTTGTGGGTTGTCTTTTCACTCTGTTAGTGATTTATTTTTCTGTGCAAAGCTTTTTAGTAAGATGAAATCCCAGTTGTTGATTCTTTGTAGTATTTCTGTGAAATCTGGGATTTTTTCATGAAGAGTTTAGCTATACCTATGTGTTCAAGAGTTCTACCTATGCTATTTTCCGGCACCCTTAGTGTTTCTGTTTTAATATTTAGATCTTTGATCTATTTTGATTTTACTTTAGTGCATAGTGAGAGACATGAGTCTAGTTTTAGTGTTCAGCATGTGGAAAGTCAGTTTTTCCAGCACTGCTCATGAAAGAGGCTATCTTTCTTCTAGTGAGGATGTTTGGCCCCTTTGTCAAGGATAAGGTAGTTGAGTGTGTTTGGAGTTCTTTCTGCATCTTTTAATCTGTTCCACTGATCCTCAGGTCTGCTTTTGTTGTTGTTGTTTGTTTTTGTTTTTGCCAGTACCATGCTGACTTTGTCACAATAGCTCTGTACTACAATTTCAAATCAGAGATTGTGATGTCCTCTGCCTTGCCTTTATTACCCAGAATTGTTTTCACTATTCTATGTCTCCTCCAGATCCAAATGAATTTTAGGAATGTTTTCTCTAGTGATTTGAGGTATTCTACTGGTATTTTGATCAGGGTTGCATTAAATCTGTGTAACAATTTTGGTTCTTTTTACTGTTGGTTCTTCCTAGTAAAGACCAGAGATATCTTTCAATTTTCTAATATTCTCTTCAACATATTTTTTCAGAATACTGTAGTTTCCAGTGCAGAAATCTTTTACTTCCTTTGTTAGATTGATCCCCAAATATTTCAGTTTTGGGGTACTATTGTAAAAGGTGTTGTTTCCATCATTTCTGTCTCAGTGTTTGTTATTTCTGCACAGAAATGTTATTGATTTTTGAGTGCTGACTTTGTACCAAGATATGTGACTGAAAATGGTTATTAAATCTAGCAGTCTTTATTTACTTATTTGTATTGGAAAGAGCATAAAACTCAGGAAAATAAAACAGAATAAAATCAATCACAATAAACCAGTATAAGTGATACAGAATTTTAAAACCTTACGAAATCAACAATAGTTACCATAATGCCTTTTGCTGTCTTCAAAATAGCTGCAGGTAACTTCAGACATAGTAAACATAGAACAAAACAGAATAGCCTAGAAACAATAAAAGCAAAACAATGACTGCATTAAAGGACTTCAAAGCAAGCCAACAATAAATCCAAAATGGCTACCATACAATATCTTGCCATCTTTTAAATAGCTGCTTATGCCATCAGATTTAACCTAATTTAACAAAACGAAAGAGAATAAAACCCAACCCAACAAATCAGTGAAAATGATATGGCTTCCAGGTGGGCATCGCTTCCTGGTGCGGCCTCGTTCTCTCCCTCTGCAGTCAGTGAATAGCACTGACGCACAGAGAGAGGCTTGGTTCTGGCTGTCCCCACTCCAGCAGCGGCTTGCACATGGCGCTGGTTTCCAGGTGGGGATCACCTCCTGGTGAGTCCTGGTTCTCTCCCTCCGCAGTCTGCGAATGGCATTGATTCCTTAAACCTAGCAGTCTTTTGGTGAGTATCTTTTATGTAGAGTAGCAGGTCCTGTGCAAATAATGATAATTTAACTTCTTCCTTTCCTATTTTTATTCCTTATATTTTTTTCTCTTGTCTAATTGCTCTGAATAATGTTTCCACAACAATGTTAAATGGGAGTAGTGATAACAGACATTGTTTTGTTCTTGATTGTAAAGTGAAAGCTCTCAGTTTTTATTATAAATGGCTTTTATCAGATAAAGACCATCTATTCCAGTTTTCTGAAATGTTATTTTTTTTTTAGCATGAATGCATGTTGGATTTTGTAAAACACTTTTTCTGTGTCTATTGAGATGATCATGTGATTTTTGTCATTGGCTCTGTCGATATGGTGTATTATATTTGTTGATTTTTGTATGTTGAACCACCCCTGCATTCTTGGGAGTTCTACTTGGTCATGGTGTATAATTTTCTTGATTGTTTGCTGAATTCTGTTTGTCAGTATCTTATTGAGAATTTTTGCATCTAAGTTTATTAGGGACATTGACCTGTAATTCACTTTTCTTTGGTTGGTACTTCTCTTGCTTTTGTATCAGGGTAATTCTTGCTTCCAAGAATGACTGAGAATTTTTGTTTCTCTTTAAATTCATTAAAGTGTTTGAGGAATAATGGCATTAGATCTTCTCTAAAATTTTTGTAGAATTCAGCAGTGACTCCATCAGGACCTTGACTTTTCTTCGTTGTTCAGTTTTTAATTACATTTTCAATTTCATTGACTAATACTGGGTTATTTAGAATTTTTATTTCTTCTTGATTCAACTTTGGTAATTCCTGTGAATCTGGGAATCTTCTCATTTCTTCTGTGTTTTCCATCTTATTGGCGTAAAAGTTCTTGAAGTAGGCATTGATGATCTTCTGGATTTCTGCAGGATCCACTGTGATTTTACTCTTTTGATTTCTAATTACATGAATTTGAGTCTTGTCTTTCCTTTTTTTTTTTGATAAGGTTGGCTGAAGCTTTATCACTTTTATTTAATCTTTCAAAGAACAAACCCTTAGATTCATTGACTCTTTGTATGGTTTTCTTAGTCTCAATTGAATTGATATCTGCTCTGATCTTTATAATTTCCTCCCTCATACAAGCTTTGGGGTTGACTTGTTCTTGTTTTTCTGGAAGTTTGATATTCAACACTAGGTTACTTATTTGAGTTTATTGTGTTTTCCTGATATGAGAATTCACCATTACAAATTTGCTTCCTAGGTCTGCTTTCACTGTGTCTTATAGGTTCCATTATGTTGTATCAGTATGATCATTTAATTGTAGATGCTCTTTAATTTCTTCTTTAATATCATCTGTGACCCACTGATTGATGTTATTCAATTTCCATATGTTTGTTTATGCAATTCTTTTTGCTTTGATTTCCAATTTCTTTGCACTATTGCCAAATAATAAGCATGGGGGAATTTCAGTTTCTTTGTATTTACTTAAGCACACTCTATGGGCTACTTTGTGGTCTTTTTTGGAGAATGTCCTGTGCACAACAAAGAAGAATGTGTATTCTGGTGTTGTAGGGTGGAACATTCTGCAGATACCTACTAAGTACATTTGTTCAAACATTTGGTTCCTTTCTGTTATTCACTGATTTTTTTTGTCTAGTGAATTTATCTATTTGTGAAAGTATGGTATTGAGGTCCCCTATTATAATTGTGTTAGTGCTTATTTGATTATTCATGTCAATTAATATTTGTTTTATAGGTTGGTGCTCCTGTACTTTGTGCAGATATATTTATGACTGTTATTTCCTCCTTGGCCTCCTCCTTCTCCTCCTCTTCTTCTTGGGTTTTCCTTTAACAAGTATGTAGTGACTTTCTTATCTCTTTTGATTAGTCTTGTCTTGAAGTTCACATTGTCTGCAAATAGAATAGCTACCCTGCTTATTTTGGGTTTCTGTCACCTGGAGAATTGTTTTTCATCCTTTGACTTTTACTCTATTAATTTCTTTTTCAGTTAAATGTATTTCTTGTATGTAGCATACTTTTGGATCTTATTTTTTGATCCATTCTGCCAGTATAGTTCTTTCGATCGGTGAATTGTGACTATTTACATGGTGATTATGACTGATATTTATTGGCTTATCTTTGTTGTATTATCTTCCTACTGTTGGTTTCCTGGGTTTCCTCCCTGTTTAATTGCTTGCCCTGCCTGGTGGCCTTTATCTATTTGTGTCCTTAGAATAGTGGTCTTTGAGCTATTGCTGATTTAATATTATCCTTCTTAGAAGTCCTACCATGCTTCTATTCTTCTACTACCATTGGTTCTATCTATCACATTGTGTCTCATTGGGATTTGAATATGTGTGATAGTATAAACAAAATTTTTTTATTGAAAATGAGATATTATAGTACCCATTGATCATTCTCTGTTATTCGGTTCAGAAAGCCCTGTAATTCTTTCACTCTTTGAATGGTTTTATACTATTTTGTTATGTTTGATATTATTGTGTTTGAAACTATGCTCAACTATAGCAGAGAAAGAGATATTGTGATAGCTACTGTTAATGTCTGGTTGTTTTAATGTAAAGTACTGTGTTGCCTATGTTGTCCTTTTCTGATCTGCTCTGTTCTGCCCTCTTTTGTTTTATTCTCTTTAAAATAAAATTTTAAAAAAAGAATAGTGGTCTTTGTTTTCTCTTTCTAGAATATCTTTCTGAACACTTTAAAGAGCTGGTTTTAGTGTTCACGAATTTCTTCAGTTTTCTTTGTCATGTTTTATTTCTCCATTAATTCTGAAAGAAAGTTTTGTGAATTGCATCAGTCTGGCTTGGAAGTTGGATATTTTTCAGAACTTGAAATACTTTGCTCCAAGCTCTGCTTAAGATTTTGTGGTGAGAAGTCTGATGCAATTCGGATGTGTTTCCCTTTATAGCTGATTTATTTTTTCCCCACCACTTTTCTTATTCTGTTCTTATGCAGAATTTCTGGATCTTGATTGTTATATGCTTTGGTGTAGCTTTATTTTGGCCATTAGCTGGAATTCTGCATGCCTCACTGCTCTATATGTCAAATTCTTTTTCCATACTTGGGAATTTTTCTGCCATTGCTTCTATGAATAGGTATTTTTGTGTATCATTTGTACTATTGATTTTTCATTGATTTCAATCTATCTTTTTCTATTTTTCTTTAAAAATCATCTTTTTTTTTTGTACACGTACTCGAATTCACAACCTTGCACTTGCCGCTGAGCTAGAGCTATGGCTCTTTGCTCTTTTGTATCCCCTTGAAGTTGATGAATTGATTTTTCATGGCCCCTTGCTATTTTAAAGATATCTTTCCTTTTGCAATTGCTAACTGCAATCCTGTCTTCTAGGTCTTATAGTCTGTCTTCACTTTCATTCATTTGATTTTTCAGACTTTCAGCAGAACTTTTAATATCCTGGTATCTGTTTGAATCTGTTTCATGGATTTTACTTTTTCTTTATGTTGGGCATTCATGGTTTCCATCATTTTCTTATATTTCTTTTTTATCTGAGAGTTTATTTGTGATCTGATTTACTCTATAGTATCATACATCTATTTTTTTTTACTTCTGTTGCAATCATTCCAGAAAACTGAGATGAGTGGCTTCTGATTTATCTATCTTATTTCCTGCTGAATTTGTCTTGTATGGGCTTGAGGTCTTGGGTTTCATTGTGGTTCTGTGTTTTCTAATTTTCTTTATTTTATTTTATTTTCTGTGTAGATGCTTGTAAATTTCTTATACTAGATAGCTATAGCTCTAGTATTAAGGCTTCCCTAGGAAATGTCTGTTCCTCAGAGATCGTCCAGGTGTAGCTGACTCTTGGTCTCCATTTCTGTCCCAAGAGCCTACCTTCCTAATTTATCAAGGATGAGAAGTTCTATCTATCTGTCTCAGCACCCAGTTCTTTGATGCTAGACTATGGTGATGATTATAACCCCAGACAATCAAAATGTTATCATATAAAAGAGAACAACTGATTATAGTAGGTATCACATCTTGACTAAAGTAGTCCAATTAGCAATAACAATAGCATTAAGCAAGGCTAGAACCTGACAAACTGTGCTAACTAATAATTTGGTACTTTTAACTACAAGGGCAAGATCTACAGTTAAATAACAAAGTCCAACATAATTTAGGAACTCAAGTACAAAATTTTTTCCTTTAGTACAGTGATTTTATACTTGTTAAGGAAATTTAAGAGGAATAGAAGACAAAACAGAGAGATAAATTAAGAGAAATATAGTAGAAGAAAGGCTGGAGGACAAAAGATGATCACACAAGCTTTGGGAAACTAGAAAAATGGTCAAAAGAGAGAATGAAGGAGAAAGCAAAAGATTGTCAAAGTGGAGACCAAGAAAACTAGAGACATGAAAATATCATAAAATCAAGAGAGATAGTTGGGAAAGGGGGAAAGAAAATGAATAGAACAGGACAAAAATAAAGACAAAGACCTAAACAACCCAAAAAAGAAAGAAAACAACAAAGTGAAAACAAAACAAAGAAAAAACAATAATAATATTCCTCTGGTGTCTACAATTCTGTAATACTGTCCAAGTCAGATCCCAAAACTGGTGGATTACCCTGGTATGTCTGTTGTAGGATTAGTGATGGCAACAGGACTGATTTTGGCCTTTGGATGTGGGAGCTGGGACCAGAATCCTCAGCCAGTAACTTTCTGTTGTCCCTCAGCAGCCAGCCCATTTTTTATCCTTACCCTATTTATCTCTACATGGCTTTCCCAGTTGCTGTGGTGCCTCCAGACAGAGACTGGTGAGGTGGTTCCCTGTCCTGCCTACTGTTGGCTTCTCCCAGTCCTTCCATAGCCTCCTTTGTTCCAGTTCCACTCTCTGCTCTCTTCCACGGCTTGCTCCAGGGGCGGATGAAGTGGGGCTCTGTGGGCTGACTCTTTGCTCCTTCTACCGCTGTGGAGACAGCCAATCCTACTTCAATCTCGTCTGCAGCAGGGGCAGTACCAACTTCCCACTCATTGCTGTGCTGTGGTACAAGGCTACTTAAATTCTCTAAAGCCACTGGTCACAAGGCAAGAGGGGTCCTGTTGTTCACTCACTACCTTCACCTCTGCTGCCACTACCACCACAGTGCTGCCACCACCTCCACCTTGGTCCCTAACCTTGCTGATTCACTGCTTCTGCCCACCACAGTGGAAATAGCCCAAGGCTGCTTGTTCCCACTTCAATCTCCTCTCCACCTGTGGAGTCTCAAAGATGTTTAAATCCTCCGTGCCTGTGTCCTTCCCTCAAATCACTGGTTGCAGGGCATGAAGGGTCATGTACCACCTCTGCTGCAGTCTCTAACCTTGTCGAAACTTATGCTTCTTATTAGAATTATGAAACACAATGACACATGCTTACATAGCAGAGTTGAAAGCTATTCACTTCAGGAAAAATATTAAGAAAGTTAAACACAGCATAATTATCAATCATTTATTTATTATTACTATTGTAACTCTCAGTGCTAGGATGTTATAAGATTTCACATTCTAGTGCTCTGTGCTACCTTTTAGCAGTTAATTACACTCTATTTAACTCCTTCCAAGAAGGAAATACTTCTTCAACATATGTTTTAGGGAAATTTTCCTATTTTTTGAGGAAAAATGAAATTGCAGCTTATGCAGAAAATTTAGAAAGGCTCTCCCTATTATACAAAACTCAATGAATGTCTATTGAATTAGAATAAATCTTCTAAACTTATTTTATTGTCATTTTTGGAAAGTTTTCATTCTTTAAATTTTTTCTATATCTTTTTATGCTCTCCTAATATTGAACCTTATAGAGTATTTTGAAAAACTGAAGCAGTTTCACTGAAAAAAAGATAGAGAAGATAAATTTCTTTTCTTAGGTCATGCTTTCTATCATTCATTAATCAACAAGATGGTTTAAAAATCCAATATGTACTTAGCACTCTGCAAGGTGTCCAGAGGATACAGTATAAGCCTTGCATGCTGTCTTTAAAGAGCTTAAGATCTACATAATCTTATAATCTCAAAAAAAATACAGAAATGACCATGTTAGTGTCATGTCTTACTATGTGAGCCAGTATTTTTGAGCAGATTAAAAGCAGTGGCTCTAAGCAAATGGGTACACGAGTCACTACTAAGTGGTGGTAGTTCAGAAATAAAGATTGAGAGGTAAGATCACAGAGAAGAAGGCATTCCATACCTGGCAAAGGTGAGATTTGAAACAGGGGTGACCAGAAAGAAATAGTGGACTTTGGAAGATGAGGTGACACACAAAACATGGCTACAGGAACTAACAGCAGTGTAGACAGCACTGAGCCAAGGAGGAGCACAGGGCTCAGAGGCTGATGCGGAAGTTTGATGGGACAACTGGAACATGGCTGGAAGGAAGCTGTCTGCAAGAGAGAGAAAGGCGGATGTAAGTGAGGCCAACAGAATGTTCAGAAGGACCAGTAATTTTCTGGATTTGGAGAAGGACTGGATACAGCTTGGTTGGAAGCTATTTTACTGGAAAATATTCTCAGGTGTCTGAAGGGCTCCCTCAAAGAGTTAATAAGCACATCAGTGAGGATAGTCGTTTTGATGCTCTAAATTCTTTACCAGGAAGCATCTGAAGGGCTGACGGAATAAACATGACAAACGGTGCACTCTGTGCAGGTAGTAAGTCTGTTCTGCTGACTGCTCTTCTCTGGATGGGCGAGGTTTCTCTCTCATGGTAAAGTCCCATCTGCAGACTCCCTTAATAGTAACCAAACATTTACTAATGATCTACACAAAAATATTAATCAGATGTCTAATAAGTCAATGTATTAGGCCATTAAAATTAAAACTTACTAGTTTTGATGCTGCTTCTGACAAAGTATATGAAACATTCTCATGTTTTTGGTATAGTGATTGTGAGAGTCAGGTCACGCTTAGCAAATAGGCGTGTTGTGCCTAAGCATGTGATGGTCAGGAAGCAGACACTGGTTTGGGAGTAGGTATGTGGTGATTTACATTCAAAGCATATGCTTTCAAATTGTTTCTGGTAAGTACCAGCACCATGGTTCTAGAGATTGTCAAATTCCATTTTAACTTCACAGTCCTAGACTTATTTCTTAAAGTACAGATCCCATACATTATTACAAATATAGTTTATTTAATATATGTGCTTCCACAGTGAGCACAAATATTGTTTATTTAAAAGGGGGCTACACTTTTTGTTCATCAACATTTTAAGTATACCAACTGAGAGTCATTAAATAAAAATCAGTTCATCTCTCATTTCCTGACCCACATAATTTCTACCCGTTTGTCTTGAATGTATTTTCTATCAACAACTCACATGCGCTTTTACTTAAGCTTTAGCCTTTTTCTTCAATCCAAATAAAATCATATTTTATTCTGACCTACCCTTGCTTCTTTGCTCTCATCCTTAGATAAAATCTCCGAACTCGTCTTCTGTCTACATCTAACATTTTACCATGAGAATGTCGGGGGGTGCTCAGGAGGGATGCACGTTTTGATACCCATCCAGTCTTCTCACCATGGAAGCCTCTGCACCCCCTCCACGGAGCCCTGTGTCTCAGCGTTCTGTGCGCTGTAGATGCCTGAGGTCAGCATGTGACCGAGTACTGTGTTAAAGACTACAATCCTTTTGTCTTTACCTGAAGCTGAGACTAAGCCCAGGCTGTGCTTTACCAATGAGCTACATTCCAGTCCTTTTCAATATCTTATTTTGAGGCAGGGTCTTGTTGAGTTCCTGAGCTAAGAGCTCAGACTTACGATACTCCCACCTTAGCCTCTTTGGTACAAAGATTACACATGTATTTCAACACATCTGGATTTTTTTTTTTTGCATTTTATTTTAATTTTAAAAAGAAAAAAGTGAAAATAACAATAAAGGGTTTCAAACAGACTACTAGAACACTAACAATTAATATATTGCATATCATTGTCTACATAGTAGTTATTCAGAGTATAAGATATAGGTATGAAATAATGTCCAGGCAATATTAGTGCAATTAGTCATTTTCAATGAACTAAGAGAAAATAGCTGTATAACTATTTTAATCCTCTTCCACTTTATTTATTCATTTTTGTTTATTTACTTATTTATTTTTGCTTCCTAGATGTATGATTGCTGGAATGGCAAAAGATGTTAAGGGAGTAAAAATATATATCTTCCAGTTTTAATTTTCAGAGAACTACAGAAATGTTCAAATGGAAAGATATTAGAAGAGCAATATAAGAAGATGGGCTGACCATATGTTTGGAGTGCAAGACATATGTATATATTCACTAGACTACTCAATATTTACATTTCAATTTGGAAATCAGGATTCATCAGGGAAGATAAAATCATTAACATGAATGAGATAATTCAGGGTTCCTTTATTAAAAGTAGCAAAACTTCCCAAACTACAAATTATTAAATTG
>PVJX010044773.1:0-13039 GCA_004027295.1 Dolichotis patagonum | reverse complement strand
GCATATTTCACACTGTCTCCCAGTTGTCCCCACAGTTGTCCATAGTGGCAAGCCATGTGACACTGCCGCCTTTATTGGCTGTCCACCTGTGTCTCTCTTCTTAGACCCCTACTCGGGTTTCTTGAGATTATCTGCCAAACAAACTAGTTGTGCCCAAATCTGTGTTTCAGGGTCTGCTTTTAGATCAACTCAAACCAAGACATAACTATTCTAGATACATTTTCCCGTCTTCTTTTATCATTTCTAAAATCCTATTGGTTCTAGTTTCAAAATATATCTCAAAATTACCTAACGCACTGTGTCCGTCACACTGCTTCTGGATCTGGGGTTCCATAGTATTTTACAGAACCTTTTCACTTACCTCCCATCATTTGGTCCAGTTCTTCTCCAGTCCATTCTATGCATTTTTTATTGTTGTCAAATACACACATAAGATACAACTTGCCACTTCAACTGTTCACAGTTCCATGGCATTGTGTACATTCAGCTTGACCTACAACCATCACCACCATCTGTCTCCAGAACTTTTTCTTCTTTGCAAGGAGAAATTCAATACTCTTTAAACACTAACTTTATATTCCTCCTTCCCTGCATCCCCTGATACCCACCATTCTTTCTGTCTCTTTGAATTTCACTGCTCTAGGTCCTTATATGAGTACAGTTTTACAAAATTTGGCCTGTTGTGTCTGGCTTATTTCACTTAGCACATATTGTCAAGATTCATCTGTCCAATTCATTCTTATACTACACAAGAGCAATGTTTCTAGTGGAATTTTTTTAAAGTAACAAAACGAATTATTGTCAGAAGTGAAGCAAATTTTTATTCAAAACCAAAGCTAATTACTGTATATTTTGACCTTTACTCCATCTCCTCCCTCTTAAAACAACCCACGCTAACAGCCTGGTATGTGGCCTTTGGTACTTGTCTCCTTGAAGGGCAGTGTTTCTAAAATGTCATGCTGCTGAGATTACTTCTCTGCTTTCAACTCTTCAGTGGCCTCCTATGACCTCCAGAATAGTCTTAAATGATGACTGTGGCCCACAGACAGATCTGACTGCCACCTACCTTAGAAGTCTCATCTTCTGTTACTTTCTCCCTTTGGCTCTGAATCCACCTTGGCCACTGTCAAGTTCTCAAACAATCTACCACAGTCTCTGGCCTGTGTACTTGGTCTTCTTCCACACAGAATATCCTCATAGCTCTCTTCCTGCCCATCCATGACTTATGTAACTTTTCATCATCCTCTTGAGTTTATTTTAAAACTGACTTGTGTTGGGCTCCTTGCTGGACAGCTTATGCAACTGTATTGGGTCCTCCTGTTGTCCCTTCCTGTGAACTTTGTTCTGTGTCTTTTCTGCCCTCCCTGTCATATGTTCAGGAGGGCAGGCACTATGTCTGTCTTCATCATTTGCATCTTGTCTGGTACATACAGTAGGTTCATGATAAATGTTGATTGATTAACGAATCTTTATTTGACAAATAAATTTAAAACCCTGGGCTTTGAATTGTATTTGGGCCCTTCTGTGTTGTCATTTTTCTGAGTCAATTTAACATAATTATTGTGAAGAATTAAAGGGTGTGTTTTAGTGACAGTTGTTTTGGAACCACTTAGTTGGCCAGGAAAACTTGATTTGTAATGAAGGGAACATCCTCTATTTCTCTGATGTTTTTTGGTCCCAATTTTGACATCCATGTCTTCAGCAATTTTATTTGAAGGCAACTGCAGCTGTAGTCTACCATAATCCAGTCTACAGTCTCTTATCTGCATTTCCTAAACCCCCAGAGCTCTGAAAACTGAAAATATTTTCTGAATTCTCAGCAAAACTTGACCATTACCAGCATGTTTAGTTGGTGAATAATCATGTTTTACTTTGCCAAAGATATAGTAATGTAGGTAATTACAGGTGTTTTTCTTAGTTCCCACTTGGGCTATTATATAACATGAGCACACACACTGTGTTGTGTTTTTCAAATCTGAAACATTCATCATTGTGAAATGCATTTGGTCCCAAGGATTTTAGATTAGGAAAATCATTTAAAATATACACTAGGAGGTTGGCATACATTGGAAAATAAAAATACTTCAAATGACATGATCGTGTATCTTTATGTTCATCATAAGTTTTTTTGTTTGTTTGTTGGTATTTTTGTTAACACATATAGCTCCTTGTTTCTAAAAAGATCTAACTTTTCTCATCAAACTTTAGCAAAAATTTTGTATGTGGAAGATCCAACAAAGTGTCCTAATTTTGTGCTTTTAGTAGTTTGATGGAAGACACTTTTGTGTCCCTCTGAATTGGGCCATCATTCATACTAACTCCTGTATGATACAGAGGGTTCCCTATCCACTAACAGTTGGCTGATTCTGGAACCTTCTATGTGCTAGTTTCTGTCACCCTTGGACTTGCTCTGATTCTCTGAAGTCTTTCCTGGTGTTTCCATGAGCCAGAGATGGTACAATTGCCAGTCAATTGCTCCTCTATAATGGTAGACCATGGCCTCAAAATCTTCTGGTCTGTGTCCCCAGTGGGAGACAGTGGTTCCAGAGACCCCTTTTCCCCATGCAATCAAGTCTGTAGATTCTATCATTCAAAAGATATTCCAAAGCTATTATGGTGATATAGGACAACTTAGTGTTAGTTTTTAACACAAATCAACAAAATCTAATCCTACATCTGTCTCTCTGTGTTGGTCAAGCAGAGAACCACAGAAATATTTTTGTGACTTGCTTAGTCATCATTTACCATCTTTATAATAAGGCAAAGTATGAATGATATTTTTAAATTTTATTTTAAAAAGCAAAACAGAAAAAAGGATACAAATGATACCGAATTTCAAAAAATAGTAGGAAATTAACACTAGTTAATACATTGAATATTGTTATCTTACAAGTAGTTATTCAGGTTACAAGATTCAGGCATGAAAAATGATCAAACAATGAAAGTACAAACTGTTCTTTTTGATGAGCTAACAGATTAGTAGTATAGTTATCTATCTTGTATGTATATATATATAATATATATATGCATACATATATATGTGTACCTATATACATATAATCGTTTCACTTCTTCTTTTTTTCCTTTCCCTTATCCCAGTTGTTCTTTCCTTTTGAGCACTTTCTTTCCCTTTCATTATCACAATATCTATTATACATTTTGGATCTTATTACTTTTTCAGTGTTTTTTTGCACTAGAGAGACAATCAGATATTGATAAATGTGAATTTGATTTATTTCACTGATGAGTATGGTCTTATGTTGCCTCCATTTACCTGTACAAGCCTCAAGATTACCTGTCTTTATAGTTGAGTAATACTCCATTGTATAAAAATACCATGCCCTTTTAATCCATTCCATGGTTGTGGGCAGTTGGGCTGTTTCCAAGATTTAGCTATTACAAATTGTGCTGCTATAAACATGTGTGAACATATTGCTGTGGCATGACATATTCAATTTTCCTGGGAAAATACCCAGAAGATGAATATTATTTGAGAAGAGAAGAAATCTTGGTTTGGGTTCTACTGGATGCAGATCATGAGACAGGGATTTGAATGCAAATCATTTATTTTGGAGGTGAGCTCAGCCAGCTTCTAGTAGAGGAGTATAGGAGACAGGCAGGGCAGGCAAGGAAGTTAATGAAGAAATGGCTCATTTTCAAAACTGGAGTTCAATCCTACTGCGGAGCTGGGGACACACTGTAGGATCCTCTTCAGTTATCCCTAGTGAGGCATAAATAGTTCAGGATTTAATGGACTCAGTGGTGCCTGTGACCAGACAAAAGCCTTTGGGCTCCAAGAACCAACGGTTGTCTATAAAAGTGCATGAAAGGGAAATATGTAATACCTGCTGAAGAATCTCTCATTAAAACCTTCAGGTAGCTTGAAGAAGAAGTTAGAATAATAATGATATTCAACCTTACTGGGTTCCAAAATTTAATCTTAAGATTTTTAAATAATAATTCTGTTGAGATATCATTCACATGCTATACAGTTCACTCATTTAATGTGTCCAATTCCTTGGTTTTTCTTGCATTCAGAGAATCATGTGATAATCATGTTAATTTAATTTTTGAACATAATTTTGTTCCCCTAAAAGGAGACTCTGTACTCATTAGTAGTCATTCCCCATTCCTCACCAGCACTGCACCTTGGCAACCACTAATCCACTTTCTGTCTCTATGGATTTGTCTCTGTTGGACACTTCATGTAACTGGAATTTTAAAAAATACATGACATTTTGCACCTGGCTTCTTTCACTTGACATAGTTGTTTTTAAGGTTCATTTGGGTGGTAGCATGTAAAGTGGTACCTCAGTTCATGAACCCAATTTGTTCCATGATTTTGGATAAATGGCCACATTTGTGGCCACAGTCGTGAATGTCACCTGATGTGGAGTTTATGAACAAAAACAAAATTTCTCCAGATGCTTTTGTTTGAGAAACAAGTTGTTCATAAACAACAATATTCATGAACTGGGTGCCATTGTACCAGTACATCACTCTTTTTTTTTTAGTACTTCATTCTTTTTTAAGGCTGAATAATGCTCAATTGCACAGATAAACCATAATATGCTTATGTTATCATTAGTTGGTGGACATTTGAGGTGTTTCTGATTTTTAGCTATTATGAATAGTGCTGCCATGAACACCTGTATACAAGTTTTTGTGTGGATGTGTTTTTATTTTTTTTCTCTAGGGTGTATGCCCTAGGGGTAAAAGTTGTAGGCCATGTGGTAACTCTATGATTAACCTTTTGAGGATCATCTTAAGATGTAAAAATATGATCTGCAGTGATTTACTGGATGCCTCCTAACGCAGATGCACTGAGAAAAATCATTGTTATGTGTTGCCTTCTGTGAAGAGGGTAAGATGCCTGGCTTACTGGGTTGTCCTCTTCTCTAATATGCATTTACCAGATGGGTGGTACTGGAAGAGATCCATTGGACAAAATGCTTAACCAGATCAGCTTCTTCAAGCAAGATGTTATAGTTGCTGAGGCCGGCCCAGTTCTGATCTTATTTAGCTTTCCATAGACTAAGGAGAGGAGTGGAGTCAATGAAACTTGCCAAGCTGTACCACTCCCATCCTTTAAAAGCTGACTTTGTGCCATCTTGAATGTGGAACTGAAAATCAAACACAAGTCTCCTCTGTGTAGTTAATCTCAAAGTCCACATACGATCTGATATTTGCAAGGTTATATCCATCTATCAAAGCACTGTTTATCCATCTATTGTTTGAGGTGATTGTTTGCTAGATCATGGCCTGATTTGGAGTATTCCTGGGGATTACTGTGAATGAAGGAAAGCTTCCAGAAATGAAATGCAAACTGACTTGAAATTCTGACACACTTTACTTTTCCATTCATTAATGAAACTCTTGAGATTAATAAAGGCAAAACATATTAATCACAAAAAATGACTATATATACAGATAGTGTATGTATATATGCACGTTGCATATATGTTTACAATATAAATAAAATGCCCCAACATTCATATGAAAAACTGAATTAAAGAAAATACTTGCATGAATATATTCATATATATGTTATAATATGTATATTTACATATATATATATACACACACATATTTAGGTAATTAACATGCAATATGTATTTTCTGGAGTTACCGATAGTGATGCCAAGTTCAGTTCCTTAATTGATGAATAGTAACTCCATTGCCTTCAGAAGTTTAGGAAGCACGTTATATTAATGATGCTATTAAATTGCCAATTTTACAGTGTAATCTAATAAAGATACATCGGTGGTGTTAAAGAAAAAGCAATTAAGTGAAATAGCTCCCTAGCCTCGAAACAATAATATGCATTCTTCTCACTATTCCCTAGTCTGCTCATTAGGTTGTAATTGAAATAAATTTCATGAAATTTCTAACGGTTGAATTTATTTTTATTTAAGTTAATATACAGTTGGCCTTTAGAAAAGTATTTCTATTAATTTACTTGCCTCCTTTTTTTCCTGAAATAGCATCAGTGTCATGCAAAGGAAGATGCACTGTAATTTATAGAGAAGTTTTGTAGCTACGTCACTCTAAATGCTTAATTTGTGTCTCTAAGAAAGTATAAATTTACTAAGAAAAGTTGATTATAGAAAGCATCCTGGAAAAGATTCACTAAATAAAATTTCACACATAGTATTGTTATGATTAAATAGGGGGTTGGAGACTAATTTTGGAGAGAGAGAGAGAGAGAGAGAGAGAGTGAGTGTGTGTGTGTGTGTGTGTGTGTGTGTGTGAGACCGGGGATGGAATCCGAAGGCTTGCACATGCTCAGCAGGCACTCTCCATTTGAGCCACATGCAAGCCCCTGGGTATATTATTTTTGCAAGTTTATTTTAAACTCCTACTCTTAAAAGACAACTACTCTTAATACTTGGTTCTTTTTTTCTTCCAGCCTTTTTTTCATACATTTGAGTGTTTGGTGTGCATGTGTGTGTGTGTGTGTGTGTGTGTGTGTGCGTGCGCGTGCACATGCATATATATTTGCAGTCTTTACTGACACAATTTCATGTCTTTTGACCTGACATTACCATAAAAATTTTTCCATATTATTACAGTCTTTATGAATATAATTTAAGTAACATCGAATAAGGCAACTCATAATTTACTTACCTAATACCAGACTATGGAACATTATCTATTATGTGTGTGCTTTTATTATAAATGACATTCTACTAAACATCTTTAGAAATAATTACTTTCTTCCATATTTGGTATTATTTATTTAAAATTTAATCATACAGTAATAATTTCTGTTTTAATAATATGAGGAGCTTAAAGTTTTTGACAGATACTGCTAAATTACTTTTCTCAAGAGCGTTTTCAATTACTTTTTCAGCCAGCTTTGTTTAATCACACTGTTGAGAGCATTTAATATGATCCCTTTTGTTCAATCTTTCTTACTTTGAGAAGTAAAATGATTGTTTTTCATTCCTAATTACTAGCAAAGGCAAACTTTTTTCTGGTGGCTATAACTCAATTATATTTTCTAGGAGGTTGATTTTTATTTCTTTTTTTTCTTGACTAGAAGTTGGAACATAGAGTACGTTCATTGTTTTGAATAAACCAGTGTCCATTTATATTGATATTTCTTAACTGATAGGTAACTAATACTAGAAATATTTTAGTCAAGCTATTACATTGCTTTCTCTGGCTTTGACGGCCCTCATGCCTTTCTGGTTTGTGTACTCCTTTTTATGCTTTTTATATCCACTTTCAGTGTAAAGATTATATAGCCAGGTGCATGACCAACTGCCATAGGTGATTTCTGATACTGCAATTAAAAATACCTAATCCAATAAGTAGACTTCTTTGGACATGTTTATTGCATAATATTCCTCTATGTTTAGGGCCAGGGTATAGCCCAGCAACACAGAGCCTACATGGAAATGTGAGGTTCTAAGTTTAGTTCCAGTTACCAAAAAAAAATCTTCATAGCTTGTTATTTGTACAATTTGTGTTGTGATTCTACTGCTTTTACAATCTTTCAAGGAAGAGCTTGTGGTGTGGCTCAGTGGTAGAGTGCTTGTCTAGCAAGTGCAAGACCCTAGGTTCCACCCTCAGCACTGTGAAAAGTAAATAGATAGATAAATAAATAAATAAATAAATAAACTTTAAAAGGAGTAAAGTTGCATACAAACTTCTAGGGGAACATAGTAGTTTCAAGACTACCAGATAACTCACAAATATCTGCATATTTTTAGCCATGCCTGACAAATGTGAAAATCAGTAAATACTTATTGGCTTCATATTTGGGTCAATTAAGAGAGGCTACAGATGTGTGGGAAGAGCATGGGCTACAGATAAATGTGAAAAGCACAGAGCTAACCATATACAGTACATGAAACTCCTACAAAGACACAACAGAGAGCAAAGAGCTCCAGAAATAAAGCTGCATGGAATCAAAGGTAAATCCAGAGGGATAATGAGGTACAGAAACACATGACATCATAGCATAATTTTCTAGAATTAAAATTTTGCCTTTGAATACCCAAAATGTTATATTTTTGCAATTGAGGGTACGAATGATGACTTTGCTATTTTCTGCTGGCAAAGGATTTGCTCCCTTGTCTAGCTGGAATTTGTTAAGGATCAAAGTTTCCTTGGATCTGGATTATACCTCCCAGCACCATGATGCAATTCATAGCTTCTGTTAGAGGTCACTTCACCCTTTAACTTGGAATGCAGATAGGACTGATGTGACAGTTTTGGCCTGTGTCCAAAGCTTAGGATTACAGAGTGTGTTTAAATACGTGTGTGTACACACACAATATTTCAGCTAGAATATATTGAGACATGTTTAATTTGTAAGAAATTTCTGTAAATAGATAGTATACCATAGACAGAGTATCTTATTTTCAACAATTTAACAGTGCAGATATAGATTTAAATACTCTAGAGGAATTAATAATTAAGAAAATCCTTAAAATAACTTAAAAAGTGAGCTTCAGGAATGGAAGAATTTTAGTTTTGACAACTGCCCAAAATTATAGTGTGGACTAAAGGAAATCTACAGATGTTAGATATGAGGCAGAGTCATTGCGGAGCTGACATTATGCTGTCAGTATTTGGGGGCCTGTCTTGAATCTTTGTCCAAGTGGAGAATTGCATTGAAGCTTTAATATGTCATTGAAAAAAGATTTATATTACATTTACCATGAAAAAGACATTTAGAACAAAAATTTATGGGCTCAAAAATTTTAAAAGACACTTGTGTTCAAGTTATCACAATGACATTAAGATGAATTTTGTCATACATTTCACTTTGAATATAAATGGATACTGATGGGCCCACTAGAATAAGTTCTTTGCAAAATGAGCCGCTCTTTGTTCTTCTCAGCTGTACCAATTGCCTTGTCTGACGTGTTTCATGCCACCTTCAGTATTTATTAAGGATGTCTAAATGCCAAATATTTCCCCCAAGTGCTACAGATAAAGCAGACAAGGACACAAGCAAGATCCTAGCCCTCACAGAGCTTGTAGTCTAGTGAGGGGGTCACACAGTAAATAGCCAATGAAACAACCAAATAGTACTCACCTACAAAGTGCTGCTAGTGATAAGTAATCCATGAAAAACAAAATAGGATGAAGTGATGGAACAGAGTCATGGAATGCCTCTTCCTTAGAGATGTGATGCAAGCTGAGATCTGCAATGTTAGACACATAATATTAGGGGGAAGAACTTTACAGAAGATATTTATTGCATAGCTCTAAGGATAGTAGCAACCTTTTTATATTCAAAGAACAGAAAGAAAATCAGTATAGCTGGAGTGTTATGAGCAAGGGGTGTACTAAGGCAAAATAAACAGGTAAGAGTGGGATCATTTGAGACCCTGTACATTAAGTAATGGGATGGGATCTCCTATTTGCGGTATAAGTCATTGGAAGATTTGAAACAAGGAATTGACTTGAGATTGACTTTGTTTTAAATGATACTCTGTTGTGTGAATTGAAATCTTAGAAAGGTAAGATTGGAAGCAATTGCAAGGCTACTGTGCCCCAAAAGAAAGACAGTATAATCTTAGACCAATGTGGAAATAGTAAGGGTGTTATGAAATAGGCATATTCAGGTAGAGATGACTTGTATATTAATTGGAGGGCAGAACAATCAGGGAAAAAGAAAAAAACCAAGGACCATTATTGGACTTTAATCTGAAGAACTAGGTAAATTGTGGTACCATTATCGAGATGGAAAAGCCTAGAAAGGAATTGTTTTGGGAGAGGGGACTCAAGTATTCTGCTTGGGACATGGTAAGTGTGAGATGATTACTGCACAACTGAAGACTTAAGTAGGCAGTTTACATATTGAGTCTGTAGGTATTAAAAGGCCTTGGAATTGGATGAGATCACTTGTGAATTTGAAATAAAAAAAGAGGCTCAAGAACTGAGTCCTGGGGTTGTCCAACCTTTAGAGGTTGGGAAAAGGAGAAAGATTCACAAGGGAGTAAGAGGAGGAGCAATGAGTTAGAAAGAAAAAGGAGAAGTGTGTGGCATAGAAAGAAAGTAAAGATAGTGGGCAAAGGAGAGCATGGTCAAAAGCTGATAAGAGAACAAATAATTTAAGGGCACAGATTGATTCAAGATTGGATTTGGCATTGTGAAAATCATTAATGTCTTTGGCAAAAGCATTCAGTAGAATAATCAGGATACAACTTGACTGGAGCGAGATGGGGAAATAGAAGCAGCACATTCACATTACTCTTTTTTTAAAAGTTAGATTTACTTTTTTAAAAATTAAAAAATTTGGTGCTGGGGGTGGATCCCAGACCTTCTTTCTACCAGACAAGTGTTTTACTACTTAGCTACACTCCCAGCCCTAGCTACTCTTGAAGAAGTACTGTGAAGGGATTCAGAGGAGAAGGCTACAGCTCAGAGGAGATGTTGGGCTAAATTTAGATTTGTTGGAGATGAAAGATACCAATGCAGGAGCCAAGCCTGGTAATGATCCAGGAGAGGAGAAATTGATGACTCAGGAGATAAAGTGTAGGATTAGGGAATCAAACCATGGGGGAATAGGATCTAAAGAGATCCTCTAAAGAGGGCTAAATTGACTCTCCAAAGAAAGGACACTTCACTCATGTTATCAGAGGTAAATCAGTATCTGCAGGCACAGGTAAAGGTGTAGCTTTATTTTGAAAAGATAAATGAGTTCTTTCCTTTTCTTCATAAAAATTAGACAGAATGTTTTAGTCTGTTTTGTTTTGCTATAATGAAATACCTGAGGTATTTTATGAATGAAGAGTTTTGTTTAACTTACAGTTTTAGTGGCCAAAAGGTCTAAATAGCATGGCACCAGCATCCTGGTGAGGGACCTCTTGACCATGTCACAACGTGGCACAAAGGGAACAGACTGAGCACAAAAGGGAACATATGAGACAGAAAACAAGAAATGGGAGGAACTAGGAATACTCTTTTAATAACAACCCACTCTTCTGGAAACTAATCCACTCCTACCAGACCTAATCTATTCCTTGAAACTAGTGTTTATCCATTCTTGAATGTACAGCCCTCATGATATAATTTGCTTCCACTAGACTCTAACTTTCACACGTTTTACCACTATAATATCACCACACTAGGGACCAAGCTTTCAGCACATGAATCTTTGAGGGGCAAACCATACCCAAACCACAACACAGGGTCATTAGCTGGAGAGAGGTGGGATAGGTTGGTGTCATGCAGGAAATTTAAGAAGGAAAGGCATAAAGCGGTCATTTTAGACAGTAAGAAATCATACAATAGAGTTCAGAAATACTATTTTATTGTAGGAAGATTTCTGTAAAATATGATGGTCTTAATTTGAGAAAATATATGCTGTGATATTCTTTCTAAAGACATTCAAGCAAGAAAGGATAAAAAGGGTGATCAAAATACGTGGTGAATGTTTAAATTTAAAAGATTTTTATAGTAAAAGACACATTACCATTAACCTCCCTTAAAAATGCTTTCTCTCGCTTCAAACACACTTACCATGTTGTTCTTGCCAGTTTGTTATGAGTATCTTTACAAGGTGTTATAAAAAATTTGGTGAATGCTGCAGTCTAGTGCCATTTGATGGAAAGGCAGCTTCATAGAAACATGGTGTGTTCTCATCCACTTTATCACTGGATCTGGCACCATGTGACTTCTGGCTTTTCCCAAAATTCAAAATGAGAATGAAACATAAATGTTTTAGTCAATTTAAGGCACAGAGGCCACCATGATGGTACAGCTAAAGAAACTCACAAAAGAGGACCTCCAGAACTGCTTCCGAAGGTGGCAAGGACAGTAGGATAAGTAAGTGTGCTGTGTGTTTGAAGTGAGGGAGAAAATCTTGAGGAAGATTAATGGCAATAATGATAAACTTTAAAAACTTAAATGTTCACCATAGTTTTTGATCAGACTGTATACTGTCTAGATTACTCCAGGTCCATGATTAAAATGTTATAAACATAGAAAAAAATAACTTTACTTCATCTCTGCTATGGTTGTTGGACATTCATTCAATCCACGATTCAAGTTATCCCTTTGTTTTACTATGTGTTAAAAAGGGAGTGACTTTAGATCATCATCTATGTATGCATATGATGCACACTTTGTGCAAATATTAAAACCTAGTAGGTTAAACAACATTGTAAGATTGGATCTATAGATAAATCATGTATATTGAATCAAAGAATGATAAAAGGTTCTGTGGTGGGCTGAGGATGTAGCTCAGAGATAGAGTATTTGCTAGTGAGGTCCTGATTTCAACCCCTAATTCTGCCCCACAAAAAGTCATGCAAAAAGTCCTAAATTGTCAGTAAGCATTTTTAGGCAAAGGAAAGTGAAGTAAAGGAATCATTAATTCTAAGGTACAGCCTGTTTATCATGAGATAGCAACAGTAGGCTCAATTTTTTTATTTTAAAGAGAATAAAACAAAAGAGGGCAGAACAAAGCAGATTAGAACAGGACAACATAAGCAACACAACATTTTACAATAAGACAACTGGACATTAACAGTAGCTATCAAAATATATCTTTCTCTGCTATAGTTGAGCATAGTTTCAAATAGAATAATATCAAACATAACACAATAGTATAAAACCATTCAAGAGAATGAAAGAATTACAGGACATTATGAGCCAAATAACTATGATCAATGGCTACTATAATATCTCATTTTGAATAAAAATATTTGTTTATACTATCACATATATTAAAATCCCAATAACACACAACATGATAGAACCGATGGTAATAGCAGAGTAGAAGCATGGTAGGACTTCTAAGGAAGATGATATTAAATCAGCAATGACTGCCATAATGTTTTGTTTTCTTCAAAACAGCTGTTCATACCATCACACATAATAAAGTCAAATAAAACAGAATAAAACCATTCCAACTGATGAATAAAAACATTGAAAGGCTTCAAAGCAATGAAATGGGAAATCATGATTACCATAAAATCTTATATACTCTTACCAACTCTCATACTAGGGAGACTATACGGTATTTACACATGTGAGTTTGGTTTATTTCGCTTATGAGTATGGTCTCAAGTTG
>PVJX010044772.1:0-13038 GCA_004027295.1 Dolichotis patagonum | reverse complement strand
TTGTCATCTTCCAGTCTTTGTATCTTTACTGCCTGCTCCCTTGTTATTTTTAAGAGATCTTCCCTTTCATGACCCCACATTGCAAGCCTGTGTTCAATTTTTGATAGTCTATCTTTGGTTTCTTTCAAGCAGTTTTGCCAGCTTTCTATCGAGTCTTTAGTTTCCTGATAATCTCTTTGAATTTGCTTCATGAATTCTAAGTTTTTTCTGAATTCTTCATTAAATTTTTCTCTCCATTTTTGTTCCTCCATTCTTCTGTCTGTGTCTTCTTGAGAGGTGCCCAGACCTTCTTTTATTAATCTACTTATCTCTTATTTAATTTGAATTAATATTTCAGTTTTGGTCCCGCTTACGAGGTCCTAAAGATATCTCTTTATGTCCGCTAACACTATGTTTGATGTTGCATGTTTGCTGCCCTCAATCTCTTTTGTATTTACCTCTCCTGGATCAATGTTCTCAGGGTTGGGGGCTGGGAGTTGTTTCTTATTTCTCCCTTTCATCATGTTTTTGGTTCCTTCCATACAAGTGTACAGTATAATGCCCAGCCCCTTTTCTTGTTGGTTAAGGCTCCTGTAGAGGATGTAGGCTAGGAGCTTCAGCCCTCTTCAATAGGTTATCAGAGATTAGAGTTCACCCACGGGCAGTGTGCGCTAGCTCCTCCCTTCCGGGCCAGTCAACCTTTGCAGGCCTTCACTGTGTCAGTGTGCACTGATCTCAGTGACTCACTGGTTCCCCGCCAGGGGCACAGCCTAGTCCACGCAGATTCCACCAATCCGCTCGGTGAGGGGAGCAACCAGCTGAAGCCATTCCTTATGGAGTTAGGGCTGTCCTGCCCAAATCCAACATGTCATCCAGTCGGTTTCCCCTTTCCCATGGGAGGGTCTTATTCCCATCACTCACCGCGTGTTGATGCCCATCCCTGAGAACTGCAGGGCTCCCCGACCTCTGACTTCAGTGCGGCTGCGGTGGGAATTAACAGTGCCTCTGGGTGGGTCGAGTGCAGGGCCGGTCTGGGCGAGCTGCATGCAGGGCTGTTCAGATCTGCGCTCCAGTGGCTCAAGCCAGTCGCTTCGGTGCGGATCCCTTGTTCAGGTCGGGCAGGAATTCAGGCGGCTCGAGGAGGGCGCCGTGCTCACTGATCTTAGCTTCTCTAATGGTAGTCCCGAGACCTCATATTCGAGTGGTTTTTTGCACTTTAGTTTCGTCGTGGGTTGTGAGAGTCCATCTCTCTCTGTTTGGGTCTCTCTAGGGTATTTTATTCTGGCATTTGAGCTGTCTGTCTCAGAGAGGGTCTCTCTCCTGCTACCTACCAGTCCGCCATCTTGTCTTCTCCTCCTGAGCTTCCAAAACCAAGCCAGACCAAGTAGTTTTCATTCCTCAGGGATGTGCAAGTGTGGGGAATCCTGGCATGCACACAGCAGCACTCCATCCATGACTGACCAAAATGAGGCTATTGTCTAAATTATTTATCAAGATAGATCTCCAATGCATCACATGTATTGTTTTACAGGATAAGCAAAGCGAAATGCCATGCACAGGGAGAAGGATATGTGAAGGTAGAACACAGAGAAATCTTAAGAATCTGGCCACAATGGTTAATTTCATGTCAACTTCGTAGGTTATCCAGTTGTTTGGTCACATAGCATTCTACTTTCTGCAGCAAAGGAATTTATTTTTTGATGTGATTAACTTTTTTTTTAAGAGATGTGGTCTTGCCATATTGTCTATGCTGGCCCTGAACTCCTGGGACTCAGGCCATCCTCCAGCCTCAGTCTCTCAAGAACCTGAGACAAGATGTGCCCTATCATGCTTCAGCTTGTGACTAACATTTAAATCTATAGATTGTGCATTAAGTAAGCCTACCATAATGTGAATGGGAATAATCCAATCTGCCAAATGCCTTAAGAACAAAGACTGAGGTTTCCCAAAGAAGAAGAAATTCAGCCTCAAGACTGCAACATAGGGATCTGTCTGACCTTCCAGCTCTGTGGTTTGTCTTCTATATTTTGGACTTGACTACAAAAGCAACCCAAATTTCCAGACAGCTGGCCTGTGCTACAAACATCAATCTTGTCACCTTCCCAATCCTGACCTCCAGTTCTTTAAAAGTCTGAATGCATAGTGGACAGACAGAAGAAAGATGCATGCACATTATTGATTTTATTTCTCTACAGAACCTCCACTAATACATCAGCCTTCAAAATTTTAGTACTAGGCTAGGGATTTAGCTCAGTGGCATAAGTACCTGCCTGGAAAGTGCAAGGTTGTGAGTTTAACCCCCGGTACCAAAAAAAAAAAAAAAAAAAAAAAAAAAAAAAAAAAAAAAAAAAAAAAAAAAAAAAAAAAAAAAAAAAGACAAAACAAAAATCAAAACTGTAGTGCCGTAGGCACAAACCAAAGAATACCAGCAGCTTAAAGAACCTGAGAAAGACAAAGAATAGATATCTACCTGAGAGCCTCAAGAGAAGTCTCTTTTTTTGACATCTTGATTCCAGCACTGTAAAATCAAATTTGGACTTCAATCTCCAAAACTCTGAAAGAATTAATTTGTTTTTCAGTTACAAAGATTGAGGTGACAGCAGCCATAGAGAACTAATATGCCCTAGTTGAAAAATTCATTTTCATAAAACATATTACATATGTAACTACACGCTTACTAGGAATGAACAAAAAAGTATTTAAATATTGTAGATAATGACATCTAGGTCTCAAATGCTGGCAATGCTGAGGAAAAAAAAACCCCTTCTACATTGACAGTGGGAGTGTAACTAGTACAACCACTACAGAAATCAGTACAGGGATTCTTCAAAAAAACTAAAACTAGAGATTCCATTTGACCCAGCTGTTCCCCTCTTGGGTATCTTCCTAAAAGAGTTCAAAGCATCATAATGCAGTGATATATGCATACCCTTGTTTAGAGTAGCACAATTTATAACAGCTAAATCTTGGAAATAGCCCATATGCCCACCTATAGATTGATAAAGAAAATGTGGTATTTATACACAACAGAGTACTACTGTGCCATAAAGGATAAATTTGAGTCATTTGTAGGTAAATGGATGCACCTTGAGACATACTTTTAGATGAAATAAGCCAGACACACAAATTTAAATAAATTGTTTCTCTTTTGTGAGAAACTCTAAGGGTAAAACAAGGAGCAAAATGGAGAACAGATATTAGGAATTAGGAAGAACATGTTGAAATGGGAAGAGAACAAGGGGGGAGACATGGAAGGGAAAAGGAATAAAAGAATAAAAGAAAAGATGGCAACAAAGCTCTTGTAAGTGGAGAAGGGAAGAAAGTTGAAGGGAGGAGAGGAGAATGGTAAAGAAAAGAATAATCAAGATCCAAATTCTTTATGATGAATGTGATCAATATGTCTGCTGAACATGTACTAATAAAAAATATAAAGTTAAAAACATGACAGAGTCAGGTGTGGTGGCACACACCTTATAATCCTAGCACTTGGGTAGCTGAGGCAAGAGGATCACTATGCATTTGAGCCCAGCCTGGGCTATAAAGTGAGTTCAAGACCACCCTGAACTGCATAGCAAGACCTTGTCTCATAAAAACAGAAAAACAAAAACAAAAACATGACATCAGGCTTCACACTGTTAGAGAAATTATATACAAATAAACAAAGGGGGAATATTAAATTACTCATTTTTGCATCACTACAGAAAAATACCTGAGGTGGCTAACATAAAAAGATTTATGCACTTCAGAGTTTTTTTGTTTTAAAGATCGGCTGGAAGGGGGCATTGGTGTTATTTCTGGTGAGTGTGGTAGATGGAAGCACATAATGGCATGTGGGCAATGTAAAGGAAAGCAGTCATATCTCACCCAGAAGAGAGAGAGACTAGGGTCTCACAATACCCTCTGAGAGCACATTTCCAATGTCTAAGAACTTTCCACTCTCATTGCCTCAATAAATATATGAAAAAATGTTCAACATCACTGGTCATTCAAGAGATGTAAATTAAAATAACACTGAGATTTCACCTCACCCCAGAAAAAATGGCTATCATCAAGAAACCAACCAATAAGAAATGTTAGAGGGACTATGGGGAAAAAGGAAACCTTTTGCATTGTTGGTAGGAGTGTAGAATGGTGTAACCACTGTGGAAATCAATGTGGAGACTCCACAAAAATCTAGGACTGGAGGTTCCACTCCACCCAGCTATGCCCTATCTAGGTATTTTCCTGGAAGAATTAAAAATATCATGCCAGGGGCCAGGGATTTAGCTCAGCAGCCCGAGTGCCTGCCTGGCAAGCGCTAGGTTGTGAGTTCAATCCCTGGTACCAAAAAACAAAAAAATCATGCCACAGTGATATGTGTGAACTCATGTTTATAGCAGCACAATTTGTAATAGCTAAATTTTGGAAACAACCCTAATGTCCATTAACTGAGGACTAAATAAAAAAAAGATGTGGTATTTTTATACAATGAGTACTACTCAGCCACAAAAAAGATTAACTTGAGACTTTTATAGGGAAGTGGATGCAACCTGAGATCATATCCATAAGCTAAATAAATCAGACTCATGTGTAAACATCATATTATCTCCCTGGGGTGAGAAGCTGCAAGGTTAAATAAGGTCCTACATGTGCAACAGATATTGTGAAATGGGAAGAAACTAAAAAAATATAAAAATAAATAAATAAATAAATAAATAAAAAAGAAACGGGAAGAAACTGTTTAAAAAGAAAGAGGAATTGGGATGGGGGAAAGGAGAAAAAGAAATAGAAGATAGTTAAGATAGTTGTGCTACTAGTTTCTCTTAGTTCACTGAAAAGCAAGATTTGTGCTAATATGGTTTGGACAATATTTCATGCTTGTATCTTGTACTCTGAGCTACTACTTGGAAGGTAACAATATACAATGTATTAACTATTGTTATTCTCCTATTATTTTGTTTTTAAATTTTATTTTTTCCATAAAATAATAATAAACAAGCTTAGAAAAAAATTCTCACTGCCTCCCCATATGCCCACCTTGGAACCCAAGCCTTTAATACGTGGACCTTTGGGAGGAATGGACCTTCAGTATTCAAACACACACATAGAATGAACTCATCTTGCTAGGCTTATCAGTGTAAACTTACACTGTTTTTATTTTTATCATATAGACACACAAACATACATATAATTTAAAAATTATCTTTAGAAAGGTATTTGATTAAATGGAGCTACTTTTGTGCTGTACTAGGAGAATTACATGGACATGCCCACACTATTTGGATAACCTATGATAGTAAAACACAGACAACTCTGGCTCTTTACTCCTTTTACCTTGTACCTGGATGCTACTCAAATGTACTACTTTCAGATAAACAGTACTTTTACAATTTTAGGTTATACTAGTACCAAACCACAAGACAGTTATCACCTGGAACATATCACCACCTACTTGGACCATTGCAATGGCATTGTAATTGTTGTATCTAGCTCTAATTTCTCTCAACAGTTTAATCTTCCTTAAATATTCCTTTTCTTTTGTATTTATTCTTTTGTATTTTGCACTTAATATATAGGTTCCTTACTGGCATCAGAAATCAAGTCATAACACTTCAAGATCCTCAATATATTAGTTCTACCATATTTATTAAACAGCTTCCTGTTATTTTCATTCTAATTAGGACAATTCTTTAATTTCATCCACACATAATAAATTTGTGATTGTGATTTATGATAGCATCTCCTTACCTAGAAAAGTCTGTGTCTTCGTTACTTTTCTCTCATTGCTAGGACAAAACACCCAACACTCAAAATGAAGGGAGGAAAGATTTAGCTTACAGTTTCTGGAGGTTTCAGTCCATAATCAGCTGGCTCCAAGGCAGAGTGGCATGGCACTGGGGCAACACTTCAAGGCAGCAGGCAGCAAAAGCAGCTAAAGCAAAAAGGAGGAAACAAGCCTCTTCTCTTCCCTTATATTGTTCACAGGCCACCCCATCTCAGGGTGGGTGTAGCACTTACAAAATCTCTGTGGCCTCCTCTTGCACAGGATGTGGATATTTACAAAGTAAGGATTCTAACTCCCTGCTGAGTCTCTCAGTTAAACTTCTAAACTTCTCAAGTTGACACAGTGTACCACCCATGAGTCTCCTTGCTTTCACCAGTTCAGTTAAATTCTATTAATGAATGTTTTAAGAATCCAACTAAACATTATCCGTTAGAGTTCAGTAATGAAAAATATAAAGGTAAAAGGTGTCAACTCAGGATTAGGGTAGAACTTAGTGATAGTATGCATGCTTAGTATGGAAGGCCCTGGATTCAAGCCTATCAAAAAAGAGAAAGTGTTCAAAAATGATCAACTTACACTGAAGAATTTTATAATCTACATACCCTTAAGGTTGTGATTAAAATTTTACCTTTCATTGGATCCTCAAGTCTTCCAGTCTATGATGACCTTTTTCTTTTTTCCAGTTATTAATACAATGTATCTATTCTCTCCCATAGATCGTTATAAACCATAGAAATAATTATACCTATTGTATTGTAACATGATTTAGATGTTTCCTGTGTTTTGTCTCCTCTACCAAGTTCTAAGTTCCTTGAGTATTTTGTTTCTATATCTTCTAGTCCTTTTATATCCTTTTCTATGTCACTCATTTGCACTGTATATATTTCTTTTATTTTATCTCATTTGTTGGTACATAATAAACTTAACCTGGTTGGTGTGGATAAACATTACTCTAACATAAAATAAACTATGGGGTCACTGGTCTCTCAAGACTAAAACAAGTTTTGTAGCTCTTTACAAACCAATTCCAGCTTTTTCCCCTTTCTAATTCATTGTCAATGTCTTTATTAAATCAAAACTACCAATTAATTTAATCATTAGGTTATAAATACCTGATATGAAAATTAAGACTTCAGCTTTTTGAATTATCTTTCAACCAGTTAAAGGTTTGAGTTTTCTCAAATTTTTTCTATTGTTAGTTATATCAAACTTTTTAAGGCTATGGAAAGGCTTAAAATTAATACAGCTGTGATATGTTGTAAACACTGAATAAGCAGATAGACCCTCCCCTAAAATTTGGTTGGCATGTTGAGACTGATAATGCTGCTGTCATGCTCCCAAAAAGGTATGGAAGGATTTTCTATTCACATAGGTTTTCTTGGGACAGATGGGCAGGTCTCCCAACCAGACTTGAAAACAGCCTGAGAAAGCACAGAAAGTAGACTGGATTCAGGTTTTTATGGTGGATATGGGATCAGTGTTCCTATATATAGTTTCAACTTCCTGCATGCACCCAAGGACAGTGTAACCAGCTTATCAGTTTGACTAGATGTGGGGCAGAAAGAGAAACAGAGGGTTTAAGATTTAAGAATCTTAGAGCAGTTACACAATAAAATAGGGAGTCATACTTTTTATTACTTGGTAACAACACAACTAATTTAAAAAGCACAAAACACAAAAAATATTGAACAATGTTTCATCCAATTTAAGTGTCTTCATTTAAACTATACACATAATTAACAAATACCAAACATAAAATAGAAACATAAAGTTGTTTTTTGTTACAGAGAGGAAACAAAATGTTAAATGTTCTTCAAAAATGATTTAAGCAAAAAAGAGGACCCACCACTGATACAACAACCCAATTTTCAGATATTAGTCTTCTGTGTTTCATTTTATTCCATGAAAGATAGTAATTTAATTGATTAAAATAAAAATTTTACAATTTATCATGTTTAAAAGGAAATAATAGAGTTTATTCACTGTCCATAACATTAATTGTTTGGAATTATTATTAAAACGCCATTCTATATCCTACAAGAGTGAAATCCAGTAATTTTTAAAGAATTTAGTTAAAGTAACCTTAGCATTAATCTGCACAGTCATCACTAAAATATCTGATGGCCTGAAGGAATTCTTGTTCTTATCAAAATAACTAAAATACTACCAGATAAAACTCAGGAACAAGCAGACTAAATATTTTTAATAAAGGTTAATAGAAAATGCATCCAATCATACTCAGATTGGGCCTGGGATTTAGCTCAGCGGCATAAGCACCTGCCTGGCAAGCGTGAGGTTACCAATCAGGCAAGATCAATCTCAGGTACCAAAACAAAATATCATGTTCATATTAATAAAAGTTCTGCCCTAGTGTAGCTTGCAAAATCAAAATAAAAGTAATTAGCTAATTCCACAAATAAAACACTCAACATTTAAATATTTAAATACGTATAATCAAATAATGTAACTATAGTACTCCATTATTAATCAACCAAAGTATCTTCATGTTTTCAGTAATAATGTAAATTTATGCCCTAGATGACTATAAAGACTAAAATATTCAAAAAATATATAATAACTGGTTCAAAAAAGACTAAATTGTGTTGTATTTTGCGAAGAAGATGAAAAACCTTCTGAAGAGGAGGGTATAGCATTCTGATCCTGTTCAAAAGAAAATGGAAAAACAAAATCATCCTTTCCAGCTCCAAATGTACGAGTTGAAGTATCAGATGAAAAAGAAAACTTAAACACATCTTCTCGTTTCCCAAATAAGTTTCCTGTGGGAGATAAATATTATCAGATTGTGCTACTCATATTATATAAAATTCACATAACCTAGTGAAATAAAATATACTTCATACATACAGTAGTATCAAAACACTTTATGATATATTAGAATATCAGGTATTCTTTCTCTGTGCAAGGCATAGTCCTTGGTACTAGAAAAGCTCAAAGCAAACTCAAATTTAAATCTTACTTGAAAGTACTTCTAATGTAAGTACACAGAGAACATGTTTACACAATTAAAAGAGAGTAAAACACCTCAACGAAGGGAAAACAGAAAGGCCCATAAATAGGAGCCTATAGGAAACACTAGGGCAAAAGAATTGATACTCACTTTTGGGAGGGGCACAGAGAAATAATAAAGATACTGAGTAGTAATTAATAAAGATGAACTTAGAAAAGCTATTGAGTACACTACTACAGAATATGGTCTATAGTTAGTACATAATTGGAAACCATTAAGCTTTTCAAGTACAGATGTAGTATTTGAGCTGCTCTATAAGTATTACTCAGCAAATAATGTGTAGTAAGGCCAAACTGGACAGTCCTTTTAGGAATAACCAAAAGGAAGAAGTTCAGCCAAGAGATGGCGAATATCTGGTGATCACAACAAAGAAAATGGAAAGAGAAAATACCAGGCAGAACTGAAACATACTGCATAAGCCAAACATCGAATTACTATTTATTAAGTACAGTAAGTGTCTGAGAATTCGTTCAAGGAAATTGACAAAACAGTGATATGAATTCTATCATTTCTATAAAATTTTTAAAAATTGGAGCCAGGGGTATAGCTTAGCAATGCATTGCCTGTCTGGCATGTGCAAGGTCCTGAGTTCAATTCCTAGTACCCACAAAGAAAAAAAACAAGATTTTTTAAAAAATTAACCTTCCATATAAAATTATTTTGTTGCTGACTCCTGGAAATGTCAGTAAGAAACTATATTGTTTTTTAATTCAATATATTTAAAACTGTAAGTAAAAAATTCAGTATTTTAAATTTAATTTAAAATCAATTATTAATTTAAAAGCTACCTAATCCATAGTTGAAATAAGTCTTTTAAAGAAAAAACTTTTTCCACAATAACTCACTTATGAATTAAGCAAAAGAAATTACTTTCTGCCACTTGGAAATTTTCATATGATTTTTAACATCTCAATTATTTTACTCTAAATAGAGCTGACCCATTCAGGAATAAAATAGCTGAATGGACAGACTGATTACCAGTTATTTGTATTCTTCCTCTCCCTTTTTCTCATTTTATTTTCTACTGACATCAGTATACAATCTATGTAGGACTTTATCTGCTATTTACTCCTATCTGGATCCTTTATAAAGTAAATAAAATATTAGATTTTACATTGTAACATATGAATCTGTAAGTTCAATAGTCCCTGAAACTGTTGTTTAATGTACCACCTGAGACATCACATGTTGATGTATTTGTCTATCTTTGGTCTCTCTTTCTAAAATATAAACACTCTATTAGAATTTTGCATTCTTGTCCACTATTCTATCATTAAAGTGATGAGGAGCTGATGATACTAAATATAATATATATACATGGACATGAATGAATCAACCAATCAAATGCTAAAAAATCTCTTAAAAGTATAAGCACCAGAGAGATAGGAAGAAATCCAAAAATTTAGAAAGAAAATGGAAATAGTCAACCTTATCAAATGCTACAAAGGGACTGAATATGGTAACAATGCAAGATACTCGTAATATTTGATGACTGAGAAGTCATTAGGGATCTCAAAGAAAGCAAGCATTACAGAACAGCGAGACAAGAAGCTAAATTGCTTTTCAAAAAGATTAGTGAATGGTAGAGAAATAACTGATTTTCTAAAGAATTAAGCCGGGAGTGATAGTATACTCCTGTAATCCCTGCACTTGGAGACAGAGGCAGGAGAACTGTTTGCAAGTTGAAGACCCGCCTAGACTACAAAGTGAGCCCAAGGCCAGCCTGAACTGCATAGTAAGACCCTGTCCCAAAAAGACAAAAAAACAAAAAACAAAACAACAACAACAACAAAATGCCTAAGAAAATCAAAGACAAACAATACTAAAGGGCAAAATTAGCATGTTTTTAGATGTCACAAACTTCAGATCACTTACCAATTTCTTGTGATGATGGAGGATTGAGATTTATCACAGAATGATGATGTTCACTAAGCTGGAAAACAATTTCCATTAAATATTACTTGTGAAATCAGTAGAACAATATATACAGCATTTATATTTGAACCTAAAGCCTACTGATTCTAAAATACAGCATTAGAGTAAATATCATCATAGCTTTCTATATATCACACTACTGTACCTAGTTCCATAGTACTAAGATATGGCTGAGTGGTAGAATTCATGCCTAGCACATGTCAGGCTCCGGGTTTAACTTCCAGCAGTGGAAAGAAAAACTAAAAGCAGTTCTATCTTCATTTGCTTATATTAAAATAAGGGCCATTGATTTGATTATAGCAACAGATAAAATATTAACAGGCAACATATTATTCAAAAGATAACTCATACTTTAGAATCCAATTAACTATAATTCCAGATTTTTTAAAATTTTTTATTTTAAAGACAGTAAAATTCTACAAAACAAAACAGAATAAAGTCAATCAAAACAAAGCAGCAAAACTGGTACAGAACTTCAAGGCAGGATACTAGGAAAACAACAATAGCTAACATAGTATATCTTGTTATCTTCACAATAGTTGTCCATTCCACCAGGTATAGCAAAATCAAACCAAAAGCAAAACAAAATCAAACCAATCAAAACAGAATACTGAATAAAGCAAAACAATATGAACAAAGTAAAACAGTGAGAACAATATTGGATTTCAAAGACAAGATAGAAGGAAATCCCCCATATTCACTATATTGCATACTGTCATCCTCCCAAGAGATGCTCAGATTTCTGCCCCAAGCCTGCAGAATCAACCAGACCATACAAGCATTTAGTTGCTTTATGTACCTCAATTACTATCAACTCAGCCTGTCCTCTGAACCTGTTGGTTGCTTACAGTGTAGGGGTGGGGGTTCTTTCTCAGCCCACGTGTCAGTAGGCTCATAGGAGGTGCTGACTTTTGTCTTCCTGGAAGCTGCATGGCTTGTGTGGCTTACCAGAAAGGCTGGATGGTTGGCTTCTTGTTGGGTTCTCCCAGTCCCAGCAGGGCCAATTCTCAGGAGGCACTGACTTTTCTCTTTCTGGAACCCACATGGCTTGCCTAAAATTCTAGTCTTTATTATCTAAAATTATAATCAATTTGCTTTGTTCCTTAACAAATCAGGTTCTTGGTACTGCCTTTCTACCTACAAAAGTAATGGGATAGATGGTGACAGCTTCACGTCAGTTAAGATCAAGTTTTACTGCCCTAAAGAGCTTATTTTCTTAATAAGATAGGCTTTTAAAAAATGGGACCATGAGAGCTTCACATTAGATGCCTTTTTCCATATCCCTGTACTAAAACTTGACTCTTTCATAGCAGTACAATATTCTTCTTATAGGCATACCATATAGTGTCAATCATTCTTTTATTTTTGAACATTTAAGTTGCTTCAAACTTTTCTATTATAAAAAGCATGGTTGAGTAAATACTATTAATACACAGAATCACATTTCTTTAACAATTAACAAGGAAAGCTGTTAATGTTAAATGACAGTGTGTAAGTCACTTGAATTTTTCAGTGAACTATTCACCAAATGACCTTTGCCCATTTATACATCAAGGGGGTATTTCTTTCTTATTGGTACATACAAGTGTTTTATATATTAAAGATATTTGTCATATTGTTGCAAATATTTTATAATGCTTTATCATTTTGTCTTTAAAAATATATAGAATATACAGAAGTTCAGAGGTTGCATGAAATTAAAAGTTAATTTTTTTCTTTTCCACTGCTTTTGTGCTTAGAGAATTTTCTTCCTAAGGTCTCGTAAATACTCACCTGTATTTCTTCTGAAATATTTAATGGTTAATCTTTTTAAATTTGTTGCATTTAAATATACTTTTGCTGGGATACAATGTAATGTGAGGTCATTAAAGTTCTCCACTAATTTGTGGTTCCTTCTTTACCACATTCAAAATTCTTTTGTTTCAAGAACTTTCAGCTCATACCATTCATTGTTCTATCAATATTTTTTTTTCTTTAAAAGAAAATAAAACAAAAGGGCTCATTATGTTTTCTTGATATGACAGTTTATTGCTATATATTTCCCTCTTAAGACTGCTTTCATTGCATCCCACAGATTACAATAGGTTGTTTCCGCATTTTCATTGAATTGTAGGTATTGCTTTATTTCTTCTATTTTTTTTATTTAAAAGAGAATAAAACAAAAGGGGGCAGTACAGAGCAGATCAGAACAGGACAACATAGGCAACACAGTACTTTACATTAAGTCAATTGGACATCAACAGTATCTAACACCATATCTCTTACTCTGCTATAGTTGAGCATAGTTTCAATTACAATAATATCAAACATAACACAATAGTATAAAGCCATG